>CAEGAF010015018.1:0-22973 GCA_903067075.1 Micropoecilia bifurca
GTGTGTGTGTGTGTGTGTGTGTGTGTGTGTGTGTGTGTGTGTGTGTGTGTGTGTGTGTGTGTGTGTGTGTGTGTGGGACATGCCTGTGGTTCCTCCCAGCAGCCCGGCTCCGTGGGCCGTCACCATCCCGGGATCGGCGATCAGACCCGGATCGCCCACTCGCACGTTGAAGGGGCTTCCGGGAATGTGGCACCCGTTGAACTTGACGTCGATGGAGTGAACGCCGTTCTCGCGTGGAATGAAACGGATTGCGCTTTTGTCTTAAAAAAAGAAAAGAGGGAAAACAAAAGAGTGAAAATCACTCCTCCTCCAATGATTTTCTTTCTGTTGGGTCTAAATACGACTATCTCGCTCCGTACCCCCGTCCAGATCGCTGACGTAGCACTCCTCAGATGATCCGGAGGGCGTGTGAACTTTGGCGTCGACCGCACCTCGGGCCCCGTTGCGCTGCACCATGAAGGAAGCCTCCTGATTTACTTTCAAGTCCTTCTCCTAGAGGAAAAAAACCCCCAGATGAACACAACCTAAATTTACAGCCATCATCACCGCATAAACTAATTTCAGGCATTTGATATCTATCTGTGGAGAAGCCGCACATTTTGTAGCCATCAACAAGCTTCTGGGAACATTTTTGGATGGAAATTTAAAAATTGTTTTGTTTCCTGGCACGAGTCCCACTTTTAATCACAGTCCATTAATTTTCAACGGGTTTGAGCTCGGGGCTTTGAGGAGGCCGTTTAGGAAGCTTAATGTAAGCCTTCCAAAGCTATTTTTGACTTGTGTTTGGGATTTTGGTCCTGTTAGAAACGCCGAGGTGCGTTCGAGGGTCAGGTATCTTACCCAAATCCTTCCCCAACAACAGAGAATCGCTCGCCATGTTCATGATCTACCCAGAAACCACCTTGGCTCTAGTCCAGGTGATCGAAAGCTGCTGGAACACCAGCGTCGCCGTCCACGCTGAAGCTGACCACATTTTCCTCACTTTCTTCTTCTACTACTTTTTCGCGGTCAACTGTTAACATTTTCCTTCCTTTTCAAGAATTTTCTCACCACAAAAGCTACAATCTGGCCTGGAAGAGAAAATCCAAAGTCAATATATGTCGTTCATGTCTGTGATAGCTGCATGAGAGGCTCTCGTAGGGAGCGACTGTGGCCACACCTGGAGGGGGACACAACCTGTAAAAGCTCTAAAAGAGCCCAGACCGAGTTATCGGTACGAGAGTGGCAGAAAAAAAGGTTTACAGCGAAGCATTGCCCCCCCTGAAGCGAGAACAACATCGGCTCCGACCCGGACACATACAGCCTCATGCTCAAGACACTTCGGAGGCACTTCAGCTGCCTCTTAATGTCACTCAGATCCCTAAAAACGATGCTTTTAGCTTTACGTTAGCAGAACAAAAACGCTCCTCTGCGATGGCGGTAAACTTGTAAATGTGTTTTTACACTAGCGGAACAAGTCGGCGTCGGCCTGGGGGTGGGGCAAATTACCGGGCCCCTAACGAATCACCGGGCCTTTGGGGGTGAGGGGGGGAAGAGTGTGACATTAAATACACCTTTCTCAACAGGCAGGGATGCACTTTCTCGGTCTGTAATCAGACCTTCGAGCGACTTGAATCCATTCCTCCCTTCCTGGCTCTTCCAGACCTGAGCTCCCATCGGCCCGGTTCGGGGGGGCAACCGCCCCCCCAGAACCCCCTATAGCTCCGCCCCTGTGTCTTTCTCAGCCGCTCCGAGAGAGGCGCGTAAAACTGACGGCGGCCCCACATAGCACAGCTTGTATTGGCCCCACATTAGCGAGGGACAGTTAATCCAGCCCTTCATCGCCAGCCAGCGTCGCAGCATTACAGTCATGCAGACACTGGCGCTCCAACACTGGCGTTCAATTACACTTCAAGGGCAAAGAGACAGAAATATCCGCCACAAATCACACTCACCATCTGCTGCTCGCCTCTTATATTTTGTATATTTGTATGTTTTATGTGCTGGGAATGAATTTGATTTTTATCGCCTGTGTGTGTGTGTATGTGCGTGTGTGTTTGTGTGCGTGCGTGGAACCACCTGAAGGCTCGTCACAGCGAGCCTGCGGGCCTCGTCTGACAGCGTGGCGATCGGAACGATGAACGGGCTGTCGGGGATGTGCTCGTTGTTGAATTTGATTGACACCTCGTAGTCACCTGGGGAAGCAGACATGTTATTTACTTTCACAATCAAGTGAACCACGGGGAAGCAGAGGGAGAACAGCTGGAGAGCCGACTGGTTAGGAGACAGAAATAAACAGCTTTCCGCTGGGGGGGCAAGTCCTCACCTGGCTCCTTCACTACGTACGAGACGCCGCAGGAGCCGTCCTTCCTGTCCTCGAAGGAGATCTCCGCCTTGCTGGGGCCCTCCACGGCGATGGAGAGGCCGCCGGCGCCGGCCTCGCGGGTCCAGATGCTGAATTCGGCTGGAGCGGGCGAGACGGAGGAGAAGCGACGTCTGAAACGTCTGTCGAAAATTAAACGGCTACACAGAATGTTTACTTATTAACTCGTTTGTTCTGATGATTTAATTTCTAAAGGAGCAGCCCGTACACGTTGGTTTACGCGAAGGACGCTGGGTTTTGAGCGTCTGCTTCGGCTCGTTTTGATAATTACGGCTCATGGCAAAATTCAGTTTCTCAGAAAAATTGAATATTACGTAAAACCAGCAAGAAAACATTTTTATAACTTCACAAGGAGATCAAGCCATATTAGGTAACTGAGTTGTTATCTGGCCGTTTATCTAGGCCTACACAGGGAAAGTTAGGGGGAAGGAGAATATGATAAAGAATTCCCATGTTAGTGATGTAAAGTATCCTGTAGTATCAGAGAGTATATGCATTCAATGCTTCCTTTGCATTACAATTTTTTTTTTTCAGAAAAAGTGAATTTTTTCTATCTTTGAGCTAGAATTAAAAGTTAAAATCACATCACTCTTTCTGCTCAGCGACACTCAAATGACTGAAATGCACTTCTGTAAGGATCTGGCATCATTTCCGTCTTACACGGCGCTCCGGCCACGCCTCTCTCCAGGCCTGGTCCTCCGGCGCGGACCTTGTGGGCGCCGCCCTCGCCCATCGGCCCCACGGTGAACTGGAAGGGGCTGCCCGGCACATGCTGGCCCCTGTACTTGACGTTCACGGTGTGGGGTCCGATCTCCTGCGGGATGAAGCGGACGCTGTACGTGCTGCTTCCTCCGTCCACGATGTCCGCGTCCACCGTCTTCCCGCTGGGGCTCGTCACCTGCGCCGTCATGGCCTGCGAGCCGCTCTCGGCTGCTGCCGGGGTCACACCCAAACAGGTTAGACGCAGTCGAGGTTTTCCGCACCGAACAGCGCGGCCCGATCAAAGGCCCACTCACGTTCGGGCCTGGCGGCGATGCCGGCGAAGCTGCTGAGGCTCTCCCGGCCCAGGAAGTCTCCGAACACGTCTCTGAAGGGGCTCCCTCCTCCTGCTCCTCCCACCTGGGTGCTCTCCTCCACGCGCACCTCCCTCTTGGTCTCCCCGCCACGGGTCTTGCTGATCTCCGTGCGCTCCGTGCGAGTGTATGTGTGGCTGCTGCGGGTGAACGTCCTGGTTAGCCTCTCCTGAGCGGAAACCATCTGGAACCAGTTTCCTGCAGAAAGGAAGCGGCGGTGAGCATACGGATGGAGGTGTGTGTGAGTGTGTGTGCGTGCAGCGCTGGCCTCATTTAGTCTAAAGCGCTCCACCGCTGCTCTGCGACGGTTTTCTGGCTGTCTGATGGGCTCACCTGGGATCTTGAGGTTGAGGCCGCAAGTGCTGCCCACTGAGGCGATGGAGGAAGCCTGCCTCTTCCTGGTAATGCTCTCCTTAATCCTCCCTTCTCCGATCACCTTCACTGTGAAAGGACTTCCTGCAGGAAACACAGAAAGGGGTTTTTTATTTGAAAAAAACGTATAAGATACTGGCCCAAGTTTTTTTGTTCAGTTTTCTTCTATTCACACTTCTTTTCCCTTTCATTTCCCCCCCCAAGGTATCATTTATTCCAACCTGGGATGTGTTTTTCAGCGAACTTGATGTTGACGATGTAGCTCCCCGGTTCTGTGGGGCAGTAGGTCACCCTGCACGTCCCGTCCTCCACGTCTTCGCAGTTTATGTCCACTTTGCTCGGACCCTCGATGGACAGCGCCAAACCGCCGTAGCCTTGTGAACAAACCGGAACAAGCGATCAGAGCCGTGTTTCTTCCAGACCTGCGGGCCAAACGGTCGGGACGCCGAGAGCCTACCAGCGTTTCTGGTGTCCACGAAGAATTCGGCCATTTCGAAAGTGTGCGCCTCGACCAGGCCTTTCCCGAAGGCCTTCACTCGGCTGGCTTCGCCGATCTCCGACTGGCCGACCATTATTTTGAAAGGGCTGTTGGCCACGTGCATCCCATTCTTCCTCACGCTCACTTCGTGCTCGCCAACCTCCTTCGGGGTGAAAGAGATGCCTGTTGCAAAATAATCAAAAGTGAAGGAGGAAAAAAAAAGAATTGAAGTCAAGACAGAAAAATGTCACAAAATTGGGGCATTTCCTCGTAACCGACTACAAACATCAATGAACGTCTTTGTGTTGGGAGTTTATGAGACGAACCGAGGCAAAGCTGCGAGGTGGAAAATGAAAATATTGAATGGCTTTAGAATTTGGTAAGAAATAAAAATCGGAATCCCTCCGAACTCGGTGAACAGTGAGATCTCGTTGGGAAGCTTTTCGCCCGCCGCCGACTGAACGCTTTGCAAATGGTCTGTTCTGTTTTTTCGTCCCGCTGAGTTTCGTTCTCACCCAGGTGTCTGTTGGGCAGCCGTTTGAGCAGGCAGGGCTCCTCGTTGCCTGATGGCGCTCTGATGCTGGCAGTCAGGGAGCTCAGATCAGTCTCCGCGATCTTCAGGGACACGTCGGCTGCCGTGCCGACGTTGAGCTGGGACGTTCTGGTGATGGCGTCGTCCCCTGATATTCGAAAGAAAAAGAAAAGAAAAGAAAAGTCAGATGTTTTTCTTCCATTCGGAATTTGGTTTACAGCCGTTTACTTTCGCGTCTGACGGACGGAGCGTTTCCTCACCAGTGATCTTAGCGGTGAAGGGGCTGCCAGGAATGTGCTTGTTGTCAAACTTCACGATGATGTTGTAGTCTCCCGGAGCTGTGGGCAGGTAGGACACGGTGCAGGTGCCGTCTTTGTTGTCCTTGCAGGTGATCTCGGCTTTAGAGGGACCCTCGACCGCAAGCGACAGACCACCTTTTTTGGGGAAAAAAAAGAGAACGGGTGAGATTCATTTTGGAAAAGCACAAAATCTCAATTAGTGTGGTGCTCTAGTTTCGAGATATTGAAAAACCTTCAAAGAATAACTTGCAAGTAACTTTCCAGCAAGATACAGGAGCTTGTTTCAAAAAGTTATAGTGCTTTTATACTTCATCAGTATTAAGGATTTAATAACATAAAACAAGCTCCTATTTCTTGCTGAAAATATACTTGCAAGTTAGTTTTGTCTTTTTTTCAAGTGCATCAAGATATTTGCGCTAGACACTACACCAAAATACTTGGTAAAATGTTATGTTTTTGCAGTTCAAAACCTTAAAATCATGTAAAATGTTCTAAAAAAAAAAAAGAAGGGTATGTAAAATTGCTTCACTGTCACCTTCTCCTGCGTTTTTGGTGACCACGGTGAACGTGGCAGCTCTGTTGACCATTCCATAACTCAGACCCGGACCATAGGCGGTCACCACTCCGCTGTTCACGGCGTCCACGAAGAACTGCAGCGGGCTTCCTGTAGAGGGCGAAAAGAAGAAAAATAACTAGTCTGCTCATACATTGAAACCGGGATGCCATTTATCAAAAAAAAAAAAAATCATACAAAAAACAAAAGAGACGCAGAAAGCTGACCTGGAATATGATTTCCATCGTATTTGATGTCCATCTCATGCAGGCCCCTCTCAGTGGGCTGGTACTTGATGGTGATGGTGCCGTCTTTGTTGTCGGTGATGTGTGGGCGGGACGTCTTGCCAGAGGGCATCCGCACCTCACCTGCAGAGTGTTTAAATATCAGTGACCTGGGGAGAGGAGAAAAGTCGCATGTTTTTAAAAGCGTTGGTCTCACCTGTGATCTCTCCTTGCTGCGGCGTGAACGGCACCAGGAAGTTAACGGGACGAAACAGAGGATCCACGGGGTCACGGGGGACCACCGGCTCGTTTGAGGCCTGGTGACACAGGAGGACAAAACAAAAAATGTTTTTAATGTTGGAACTTGTAACGTACGCACCCGTGGCAGCTATTTGTTACTCCTGCACTCACCACCACGTTGAAGGGGCTCTTTGGGATGTTCTCCCCCCCAAAACGGATGGTGATCACATACTTCCCAGGTTCCGGGGCCGTGTAGTAAATGTCAAAGGTGCCGTCGTGATTCTCCACCACGTCCATGTCCAGCTCCATCCCCTGCGGAGTCAGCACCTTGCAGGTCACCTTGCCTTTCCCAGCTGCTTTGGCATCCACCGTGATGACCGTGTCCTCAGAGGTCTGCAGCTTCTGGAGAGTCGCTGTGTGGGGGTTTGGGAGGGGCAGGGACAAAGGAAAGCATTTTAAACCTTGCTTCTGAAACAAATTCATGCAATTTAGCTGAAAAGAAAAGGATAAACTCACAAACTCCATGTCCGCCAATTGAAACTGCAAGTTAGAGGACGAAATGAATATGACGCTAAACGACTGGCTTTGAAAGCAGAAAGCTGCGGCACGGCTTCGCTTACCCGTGAGGCGGCACTTGCTGGCATCTCCCGTGGGAAGAGACTGGATCCGGTACGGAGAGTAGGGAATCTCGTCTCCTCCGTACTTGATGGTGATCGTGTAAGGACCCGTGGAGTCAGGGACGTAGGACACGGTGTAGGTCCCGTCCCGGTTGTCCTGGATGGTGGCGTTCTTCGGCTTGCCCTCTGGGTCCTGTGAGCGACATGCAAAATGACGTCCGTTGGAGAAACGAGCCTGCGGCTCCGATGATCAGCGCACATGGCAGTGGAAGCTCACCAGAATCTGCACAGTGAGCAGTCCCTCTCCAGCGTCCCGGGCATCAATCGTAAACTCAACAGGCAGGCTGGCAGACACTCCTTTGGTGTCTAGACCGGGGCCGCTGGCGCGGACCTTGCTGGCATCGTGCCCAGGCTGAGACATTACCTTGAATGGGCTGTTAAAGGGGGGCAGAGAATATAGAGCGTCTGAGACAAAAAAGAAATAAGGACAGGAAAAATTGCTGAAGCACACCTTTCTATTTTCTTTTTTTTTATTTTAATGCAAGCAAGGGGAACTTTAATTAAGACGTATGTGAACATACAGCCCGGTTGTTCGTTTTTTATATAAAACTCATTAATCTTATGCTGAACCTGTGTGGGACTTCCTGATCTGCATATTTAACAGCTACAGTGTAGGGGCCGTCCTGCGCCGGGGTGTAGTGAACTGTGTGGGTGCCATCGCCGTTATTCTTCACACCCACCGGCTCCACGGTGCCTGCAACACACAGAAATATTGCATTCTTAATTCGCTTTACCGAGCAGAGTGTGAAAGGTTAAGGGAATAATTCAGGATGTTTAAAGTGAGGTTATGTGGAAAGGTTACGAGCAGTTATTATCTTAGTTCCAGTAGATAACTCTTTTGCATTTTTTTGTGTAGCAGGGATCCAGAGTCCCTGGCAACGAAGCTAATGGCTAGTCTGAAGTGGATTGCTGCTTTAATTTGATTCGCTTATTGAATAAATTAAATAAATTTCTGTTTGTTTGGTTCTTTTGCAGTAGCAATATGAAAAGTGTTCAACAAATAAAGTCTGATTTGCTTGATTTGTGACGTTGGAAGTACTTTTAGGAAGTGGTGCACCACCAATTATCTTCCTATGTGAAACATACATAGAGAACGTTGCACAAAAAAACGTCTATCAGTAATTTTCTGACAGAAAAACATAGCCTTAAAAACAAGGATGTTCAAGGCATTCACAGGAATGCTAATCATTAGTATTTACACTGCCTTAGCTTGCTGTTAGAAAGTTATTCCGATTGGAAATAGTTCACGTTTGCTAAGTGTTTCACAGGGAAGATTATTTGTGGCATACTTCCTGATTTTTAATGCAACAAAAGGTTCGTTACATCACAAAACTGTTACTGTAATTTTGAGATAATGATTTTAGACAGTCCTATTCCACTTTTGTTTCCCCCACTCACCCCCTTAGCTAGCTAAATGCTAGCTTTTGCGTCCAAGACCAGCTAATCTGGATCTATACTAACTGAAGCAGAATGTATTGTACGCCTACAACTTTTTATCCTCCCTCTAAAGATTTTTATACTTGTCCTAATTTCTACCTGTGGGTCCGTAGAGTTTGACATCCAGTGGCGCCTGTCCAGCCTGGGTACAGTCTACTGTGAAAGTCTGAGGAACGTGGGCCCTCACTCCAGCGCCCAGTCCTGGACCGGAGCATTTCACCTTGGTTGGATCCACCGGGTCCTTCACCGGCACACGGAACGGGCTGCCGGGGATCGGCTGGCCTCCATAGTTGATATTTACGTCATAGTCTCCAGGAGTGAAGGGCACATACTCAACGCTGCAGCTGCCATCTTTGTTGTCCTTGCAGGATATTTTGGCCTCTGAGGCTCCCTCGATTGTCAGACCCAGGCCTCCTGTGCCGGCACCCCTGAGGGAGAGAAGCTGACATGTTTCCTTCTTCTTTTCTCTATCACACCTCCTTGTTTTCTTTCTAAATGCAGATTCTAAATCTAGTCCACTAAGGAAACAAAAGCATCCATGATTGTAACTGGCTTACAAGTAAGTAGCTTGTAACTAACTTGTATCTTTGTTAATTGTAACTAACTGGCAACTAACTGTTTTATGCTTGTTTCATTGAGCGTAACACAAGCTCAATAAAATATTTAGCATCCGAGACCAGATAAAACAAGCTCAATAAGAGTTTTTTTTAATAAACAAGCTACTATGTCCTGCTGAAAAGTTACTTGAGTTAGTTTTGTCTTATTTTGAATGCACTAAAGAACAGGTTTCCACCTTAAGATTATACTCTTTATATAATACAATATATCTGTAATGCTTTATCTATCTTGTGTTGCTACTGATTATATATTGTTTTCACAGTAATACATTATAAATCCCAGAGAAACTCCTTCCCGTTTAGTTGTGTGTTGTTTAATATAGATGAAAATATTAGATTATTTCCCCTTTGGGTGATTAAACGTTACCTGGTTTCCACGGTGAAGCAGTTGGGCCTGTTGGTTATTCCTCCCTCCAGACCCGGTCCAAACGCACGCACACGGGTCGGATCGCATCCTTCCACCACAAACACTCTGAAGGGACTCTTAGGAGCGGGCGCGCCGTCGTACAGGACCTCAATCAGATGCATACCTGCGCACATGTAAAAAAAAAAAAAGAAAATCTCAACAACATTCTCATAAGCAGGCAAAAATACTAATTTGTTGCACTCTCGCTTGTAATTATAGGGCAGCGAAAACTGCCTTTTAGGGAGCTAAACATCTGTTTATTTATAAAAGATGCTATCTAGAGTGCAGACGCTCGCTCGGGTGAACATACAAGGCGTTACATCTGTTCCCTATTCATTATTCTGTTACAACATTTTTCTGACAGAGTGCTCTCAGTAGGCCTATAAGGCAGATTCCCAGCCACACGGCTACAGTATTAGAAGATGTCTGGTGAAACGAGAAGTGCTCTGTGATCTCTTAGCTTTGTGTTATAGGTCTCTATTAATATCCCCCTCTGTCATTCCCTGTGTGCAGGCAGCCTTCAGCACACATACCTGCCTGGTTAAGAGCTTCTGCTCCGCAGCACACTATTTATAAAGCAGAGCCTGTCTGCCTGATCTCTGTCCCTCACATCATTGCTTGACTGCATCATTCTGTATTTATACCCCACACCTCGCTTGCTCCCGTCTTTATTCCCCGAACGGCACCTAAATCAAGAACCTGTTAGAGCTTTTTCTGTCCGGCCATCTCTTTCCCTGTCCAGGTAAAATCCTCTGCGTTACGTGGAATGTTTGACACGCTTTTAATCAACGCGGTTAGATTAAGCGCATTGAAGAGTCGCGTCTTCCCTCTCTGCTCTCACCGTCCTCGAAGGCCGTGTACTCCACTCTGTAAGTGCCGTCTCCCTTGTCAGTGATGTAGGTGTCCGTGTCGGCGCCAGAAGGGTTGACAACGCCAACCTTCACGCGGTTGCCTCCAGCCTTGCTGAGGGCGCGCGCATCCACAATGAAGTGGGTTGTGACTTCCCTGAGGACCCCTTGAGACACAAAAGCACTTGTGGTGATTTGCCGCCCTGCATCAAATGGGTTCAATAACGCCAAGTCATCACGCGCCCTTACTCATATTGATTTAGACACAAAGGTGGATTTTGTCGGACGGCAAAGCGAATATTACCTCTCGGCTCCACTCCGGGCCCATAAACGTGAACCCCGCTGGTGTCAACAGACGGTTCCACTTGCAGCACCTTTGGGAAGTAGGGAATGGCGTTCCCGCCGTACTTGATGGTGATGGTGTGCGTGCCGTGGAAAGATGGGATGTACGTGACGGAGAAGGTGCCCTCCGATGTTTTCTGGATGCGCACCTCGGCCTTGACGCCGGTCTCGGATACGATCTCGATGGTTAGCTCCGCGTCTCCCGCTCTGGTGCAGTCCACGGTGAAGGCGGCTGGTTCGCCCGCCTTGGCCTTCTCCAGGCCTGGTCCGCTAGCCGTCACCTTGCTGGGATCGTAGGCCGGGCGGACCGCCGCTTTGAAGGGAGAACCGGGGATGTGCCGCTCGGCGTACAGGATGTTGATGGCGTACTCGCCCGCTTCGGTGGGAAGATACGCCACTGAGCACGTGCCATCGCCGTTGTCTTGGCACTCAATCTTTGCCTCGCAGGGACCCTCGACTGTCAGGCCAAGACCACCGGCACCAGCTCCTTTTGTGTCGATGGTGAAGGGAGCTGGATTACCCACAATGCCGCCCTGCAGGCCTGGACCAAAGGCTCGCACCTGTAATGTAACGGGCAAATCATTTTGCAGTGAAATACCCTGAAAAGTCATGTTACAACCGCAAACTGTAAATCCATAACAATACAGCTGCTGGTTTCCACAAACCAGCTGTATTTCTACTAAGATTAAATTAATTTTACTGATAAAGTGATTTCTGAGAGCAATTGGTGGCACCATTCTCGTCCTCCAGAGCAACTTTTACATGCATTTCTGTTCCAACACACCTGAATCAAACCTTTAAGACAAGAGTTGAAGACTTCTGATTGAGGAGTATCAAAGTACAAGCAGTCATAAACAAATAATATTTATTGTTTTTAATATTATTATTTATATACCCATGTGCCATTAATCTTCAACTTCATAGTTATTCACAAGTTTGCAAAAGTCTCTATTGTTGAAGGGTGTAGTTGTAACTTTTACCTTTGATGGATCGGCCGGTATGACCGCTTCAACCCCAAAGGGACTCCCCATTACAGGGTTCACATCATAGGTGACATCAACCTTGTACTGTCCCTCCTCTGGGGGAATGTACTTCACACAGTGAATGCCTTTGGCTTTGTCTGACTCCAGCTTGCAGGGGATTGGTCGGCCAGAGGGAGAAGTCATCTTAACTCCTACGTTGCCCTGGCCACCGGCTCCCTTCGTGTTAACAGTGAACTCCTGGTCCCTCCCAACCTCCACTTCTGCAAGTGAGAGTGCAGCAAGGTACTTGGCTAGTACGGCTTTTACATGGAGCGTGTGAAAATGTTCAACATGTATGATGCTTACTGGTATCTAACCCTTCCACTTTCACTTTTCCGATATCCAAAGCTGGTGCCACCGTGATGTGGAAGGGACTTTTAGGGATGGGATCTCCTCCGTGAGTCACGGAAATAGCCATGTTACCCTGAATAAAAAAAAAAAGCGAGAAGAACGAATATTTTCTAACGTGAAGCGTCGTTACGCACGATGACACTTGTCAGACCGAAGCCCTCTGTACCTGCTGAAGAGCCGTGTACTTCACAGTGTAGGAGTAATCGTGGTTATCGATTATCTCAAAGTCACGAACCGCCTCCCCGGGGCCTGACGCTGCAAAATGGACCTCAGGTTTGGCCTTCCCAGCTCCCTTTGTGTAGACGGTGAAGTGGGTCGGATTGCCCACTTCCACACCTGAAAGGACAAGCATTTTCTAAGCGATGCCAGTCAAACCATCAGATTTAGCCGTGAAATGAGGCAGAAATTCCCAATCTCACCCTGAAAGATCTCACCTGTCTTGTTGAGTCCAGGACCCTCCGCTCTCACTTTGCCAGCGTCGTGGGAGGGGTCCACCTTCACTTTGAATGGACTGATTGGAATTTCCTGATAAAAGCATCAGAAACCGTCAGGAAGATGACAGAGTTTTTGACAGGTGGACGGTTACAGCAGATGGCAGCTCTCTCTTGCATGTCAGCTCCAAATTCCTACCTGGTCAGCAAACAGCACCATGATGGTGTACCGGCCCGGGCCAGGAGGAGTGTATTTGACAGTGAAGGTGTCATTGTCATTCTTGATGATGTCAAAGTCGATGTCGGCCTCTGCAGGCCCGACCACCCCCGGGGCGCACTTGATTCCAATGCTGATGTCTCCTAATGGTGCATATAAATAATATATATATAACAAAAGAAAAAAAGTTGAATTAAGATAAGATAAAGTAGTAGTCGCCAACCAGGGCTGGAGTATAACGGCTGAAAAATGTATCATGATATAACAGTTTTATATCTGTTTATCAATAATTATTGATTAGTTTTTTGTTTTAAATCTCTCAAATGCTGCCAATCTGGTGACGTGACCTTTCTCTGTTTTTAGCCACTCTTTCGTCTGGGTTGTTGCCCTCATTTTTTCCTTCCACTCCACCTCGTTCTGTTTATTTACCAAAGAGAAAGCTAGTTTAGCTGGTCATGAGAGATTGAGCGGCTAAACCTTTTCTTCTGCCTACATCCCCCACAATGCAGCTTGCTTCTGGATCGGAGTTCAATGAAATTATTCATTATTCTTTCAGAGGTAGAATCTATTAATGCTGATCATGTGTTTATCCCCATACATATTGTTGTTGATTTACCTCACAGCCAAGTAAATCAACATACTGTAATACTGATACTGTAGTATCAGTATTACAGATACTGTAGTATCAGTAATAGTACACTGTGCTGCAGGAGAGTCACCAGTTCTCCTTCTTTATAAATCACAAGCTGGAGGAGACGTTTCAGCCAGCCGACACCCAGGAGAGCCTTTCCTAACCGCTCACATCAGCTACTCCTGCACGCTCACCTTGGCCGGCCTCGCTGCAGTCCACGGTGAAGTACGTCGGCTCGTTCGCTTTGAGCCCCGTCTTCTCCACTCCGGGCCCATAGACCTTGACTTTGTCGGGATGACAGCCCTCTCCAACCAGCACCTAATGAATTCACAGTGTACTTAAAGCAGAGGCAGGCGAGCTGAAGTGCAACTTCTGCACTCCTCTGACTTTATCTATATTTGGTAAAGTGTCATCGTGTTAGATCGATTTAACTTTACACGCCGTATCCGTGGCTGAGCATGCATCTTACCCTGAAGGGGCTGTTGGGCACGTTGACCTCCCCCCAGGTGATAATGATGGTGTGTTTAATGGGTTTGACAGGAGTGTAGACACACACGAACGTGCCGTCTCCCCTGTCGGTGATCTTGATATTGAAGGTGCAGCCTTCGGCGTCCTGGGCAGACACAAAAAGCCTTGCAGTCACTTCTGCTGTGTGCCAGCCTTATGCGATATAAATGCCACATCCCTATGAATAAGAGATAAAGGCTCTGCAAACGCGTGCAACTCCCTACCTGGGCATAGATCTTCAGGTGACCCTTCCCAGCCATGCGGGCATCAATGGTGAACTCGGTGGGTTTGTTTACGATGACCCCAGTTGGCTGCAAGCCTGGTCCGTAGGCTTTTACCTGCAATTTTTTAAATTTATTTTTTTGTTTTAAATGCAACAGATAAAGGTTCTCGAAATGTGGTTTTATGCTGAAATGAACGGGAGTTACCTTTTCTGGGAAGACGTCGTTAACAGCAGGAAGAATGTGAGCCATGAAGGGGCTGTCCTTGATGTCTTCGTCGTCGCAGATGACATGGACGGCGTAATCGCCGGGCTCGGTGGGCCAGTAGCGCACGTCACAGGAGCCGTCGCCCTTGTCGTCGCACTCGATTTTAGCCTGCGACGGGCCTTCGATGGAGAAGCCTGGGCAAATTTAACATTCAGAGGCCATAAAAAAGCCTGGCCGGCAAAAGTATGCACATTAACTTTCTCACGTCTTGTCTCGTTTCGCACCACAAACTCTCATGTATTTTGTCTGAGCCGTGGATCTGCACAGAGATATCAGTGATTGACTTGACTTTCATGTCAGCTTAGAAGTACATCTGTGTTTTAGTGTCTTTGATGTTGTCCAAAATACTAGTCTGTATCAAACTACAGATCTAATCTAATAGGTTTAGTAAATATACCAAAAAACAAAATATATTTTACAGTTTCCAGGAACACATGTTTTTTTTTTGTTTGTTTTTTTGCATTAGTGGCCTTTATTTGATAGTTAATTGACAGGAAAGTGGGTAATGAGAGAAGGGGGAAGACATGAAGCAAAGGTTCCCAAGGCTGGAAATCGAACCTGCGTCGAGGACTAAGGCCTCCATATGTGGGTTGTGCTTAACCCCTGCGCTAACCCTAAACCTACAGCACAACCCAAGAGCACATGATTATAAAAAATACCTAACATCTATAGAATTAATGGAAATCGTAGGCAATTATTCAGTTTAATTGTTCTTCATTCAAACCCTTTGGACTTTGGAGGTTTGGAGTTGCATCGCACTGTTTCCATTTTCAGATGCCAGATTGAACAGGGTATTTGATATACCCAAAACTAGTGATGTTGATTTACAATCTAACCTCGCTTTCAACTACTTCACTTCACCCCTGAGCCAGCTGCTGCGTTCTCTATGATTCTGTTTGTTCTCCAGTGTTTCTCCAACAAACCTCGACGGTCTTCTCAGCACCGCTGGATTTATACCAAGACAGAACTGCACACATGCTGAGTCTAGTTTCTAACTACAGTGTATCATTTTCCTTACACCTCAGACTCTCTGTGTGGGGTTGTGTTGTTAGATACAGAAAGTGGAAGAACTTTAAAGGATGTCAGCATGTCCGCAAGAGGCTTCAGAACAGTTCGACTAGCTGAAAGTCTTACCCAGAGTTCCAACTTCAGTGCCGATGGCTTCGACCACAAAATCAGCAGATTTTCCCACCATGCCGGTCTTCAGACCCGGGCCCCAGGCCCTCACCTTCTGAAAACCCGCTTCGTCTCCCACCTCCACTTCAAAGGGGCTGTGATGCACACAACAACGTCACTCGGCTTAAGCCTGATAAAAGACGAGGACAAAGAGGCTAAAGGCGGCGCCGGGATCCTACCTGCGTGCGATTGGCTGGCCTCCCCAGGTGATGCTCACTGTGTATTTACCGGGACTCAGGGGGTAATACTCGCACTCGTACACTCCGTTCCCGGCGTCTCGCACTTTCACTTGCTCCTCGGCTCCAGCTGAGGATGAACACAGTTGTTTAGCACAGTCTGACTCTTCACCGCAGATGTGAATAAAACATTCAGACACCGAGCTCAAACTGCAGAAGACGTTAAAAAAGGGCAGGGGCAGAAAGCGACGGAGAGAAAGAGGAGTCTGTGTGACTCACTTGGTCCTTTGACAGAGACGTTCAGGGCACCGCTGCCAGCTCCTTTGGTGAAAACTTTGAAGTCTGCCACCTCTTTCACTCTCACACCTTTAGGCTGGAGCCCTCTGCCAGTAGCTCTGCAAGCGTTGGGGTTTATGGCTGAAAGGAAGAAGTGCAAGAGAGAAAATTATTTTCGTGGAGGGGGAAAAAAATGGGGACAGCTGTTTGACAGTAATGTTAGTATTCAAGCTGAATTCACTGGAGAGTCTTTAAACTCTGACGGAAAAAAGATCCTGAAAACAACAATAATGCTTTTGTTTTTCTTTTTGGAACAACACACTAGACCAGATACACAACGCAGAGGGATAAACCAACACATTACAGTGCAGAAAGAGGAGCATCCGACAACATGTCAGTCAAGTCACTTAAAAATGTTGAATGCAGGCTTTGAAAAGGAGAGATGGCTGATGCAAACTTTAGACATGATGGGAAAACAGACATGTCAACAGCACAAGCAGAGATACCGACAGGAGAAGGAACGCAGCAATTCACAGAAATGCAAACGCAAAGACAATCTACGTCTACGAGACTGTTTGTACAACACTGACGGTTTCTGAACAGGACTGAACCACCAAGCAGCGAGAAGACGGAACAGGCGAACCAAGCAAGGCGCTACGCCGCGGCGCCCTTGGGTTTCGGGAAAGCACAGAGCGCAGAGCCTGGCATAGGAGGGATGGCGCTGGGACGGTTTGACCAGCCCCTCCTATCAGATGCATACTAACTTGGACGGCCAGGTTTTGAGGGAGGGGCACCCTTCGCTCCAGGGGGGGTGCGCACTGACTGAGGAGCTATCTGCAGAGGGGCTCCTGGGGGAGGAGCAACTGCCGGAGCTAGAAATGACAGACAGCGTGGGTTACGGACAGCAGAGGAAGTGCTCGGCTGTTTCCAGGGTAAAAAAACCCCCTAAATGACGGAAAACTGTGACAGATAGATCGCCCTGACACCAGCTTGCCCGCTAAGAAATCTGATTTGTCTGACAGTTAATGTACAACGCAAGACGGATGGCTCACCCTCCGCGATGTTGACATTGAACGGGCTCTTGGGGATCTCCTGGCCAGCGAACAGCACGTGGATGTTGTGAGGGCCCTCCATCACGGGGCGATAGGTGCAACGGAAAACACTGTCACCCTTATTTTCCAGGATGAGTTCCACGGTGTCCTTTTTACCCTGCGGATCGACGATGACTACGCTGATGTCACCGGTACCAGCGCCTGGAGAGTGACAAAGACATACAGGGTTAGCACCAAGGAAAGGAAGGGTTTTTTTTCTTCTTTTTATAAATAGTTCTGGGGATAAAATGTGTTTTAGTAAATACCAGCTGTGTAGATGTCAAAGTAGGTTGGCTTGTTGGCCACGTTGCCTGTAGCATCCAAACCTGGGCCCCGGGCGTGCACTTTGCTTGGGTCGCCCATTGCTTTAGCCACGTTGACGGAGTAGGGGCTCTTGTCGATGTCCTGACCTGCAAACAGCACCTTCACCTACAGTCGAAGGAGAAGGGGAGGGAAATGAAAGAGGAGTCTGAAATCCTGTGGAATATCGAGGTTTCCCGTAAAAACGTGTCTCAATTTCTGGCGAGATGCGATAAGATTTCGGCATGTAAGATTATTAAACAGGTTTGCCACAGGGCTAAATGTTGCTCATCTATATAGGATGTTAAAAAATGTCATTAAAAGAGCATAAGGTCACTGTTCAAACAATGTTTTCCTGAAGCACTTTCAAGTTTTTACACGAGTATGAGGAAAGCACATGTACAGTACACCATGACAAAGAATGACATATTTCTGACATCTAAATTTCAATCACATCACTTTAAAAAAACATATTGATTTATCTTCTAAAATATCTTCTATGTTTTCATGGGTTTTTTCATACTAAACACTGACAGTTTGGCATGACAGCAATACTGTCCAATTTTCTATTTAAAAAACCCTGCATTAATATCGCTATTGTAACTGGAAAAAACATTATTTTTAGTCTGTATCACTGAATATACTGATATAATAATATTATTTGCTCAAGTATAAATGATTATAAGAAAAGTGCTATTTTAATGATGATTCGCCCATAATACTCATGTTATTTGTTGTCTTTTGTGGGGTTAATTGTCTTAATAACACCAATGAATTATGTTGCAAATATATTAATTAGTAACCCTAAAAGGTAATAAGAAGATAATTGTGAGTTTGCTCTTACCTTGTGGACACCCTCCACTTTTGGGAGGTAGGTGACAGTGTAGGTTCCATTCTTATTTTTGTTGGGCTTAACTTTGGCCTAGAGAGTTAAAAAAAAGTCAAAAAAATTTAATTCCAAGAAAAGATGCTACACTTTGCAAAAACCTGAAGAGTCAGCTGAACGGATGTTGAGATTTATGACTTGCCTCCTCTTTGTGTCCTTCAGGATCCTCGACAAACACCAGGACTTCCCCGCTGCCTGCCTCCAGGGTTTCCACGGTGAACACGGCGGGCTGCAGGACTTTGTTGCCATGAGGCTCAATACCTGGAAATGCAACAGGAAGAGAAAAGAGGAGGCTTTAGGGAAGGCAGCTTGTCAGAAACAGGAAATCATAAAATGGATATTATTCTTTCAATACATTAACAGAACTGAGTGAGAGAAGGCACAGAGTTTCAAAAAGGCTCTGACAAAATATTACCATCGAAAATCTTTAAAATTTTTAATTTTAGCTCATCAGTTAGGGTCCGGCTTGCATACCCGGTCCGTAGGCTTTGACCTTGTCTGGGAAAAGCTGCTTGGGTTTCAGAGGAGCGCCGGGTTTCAGCTTGGCCTTGGGGAACTGGGACAGGTAGGTCATGACCGAGTGCTCGTCCACATCTGGGTCCACGATTTCCTCAGGGGCGATCACCTGGAACCCAGAATGAGCTGCAGGGATTAATTGTTCAAACTGCCCCAGGATGTTTCTGTGCAAAGACATGCTTTGGTTTTCATGAATGAAAACTGATTCTTAAATGAACTGTATGTCATTTTCAACAAGGGTGTGGATTACTCTTTCGGCATAATAGAATTGGATTTAAGGATTAAACGTATTTATTCTCTCCACCTCTGACTTCTCTCTCTCTCTCTCTTTCTTAAAGCACTTGTTTGCCTGTGCATCGCACAGTGGCACAAAGCCACGCTTCACAACGGTTATATTTAACCTTAGGACAACAGGGTTAAGCCACCATGGGGGATTTTATCCTGAGCCAGACCTCTCCCCACATCTACTTAACAACACCACACTGGATTCCAGTCCCCTCCACCCACCCAAAGGCCTGCAGAGCCGTGACATTACACCACTGGCTATCTAACACAAGCAAATGCTCACAGGGAATAGATAACAACGTCTCTCAGCAAAACAAGTAAACAGCCCGCATGGTGCCCATTGTTATTCAGGGGAACGCTTGCAAATGTGCGTGATTTAGTTGCCGGCATGGAGCGTGTTGAGAAATCTCACGACAAATTTGTGAACTTTACCAAATAAAACGCAATTGCCTGCCGAGAGGCATAAAAAAATAGATGATGGAAGCGGTTGGTGGGGGGATGGAGGGGGGGGACGGCAGAGCTGGGTAATAAATATTTCATTTCATTCTCCGGGATGTTATCCTGGGAAAACACCAGCCTGAAAAATAATCCTATTTTTAATTAATTATTTGATTTTATTTTTTTCTAATTAGATGTTTGCACTGGCAAACTACTGACTGCTTTGGGTTGCTTTGTGCTTCTGCTGCGACTTCATTCTTGACTTTAAAGAGAACAAAGCAAACATCCCTGCTTCTGTTTGCTGTTCCTTAATGAGGTCGGGCTCACGGTGCCGGGCGGCGAGCCGCACCCGGCGCCTGGGCGTCTGGGTGCGGATCTTACCTGAGGGACGCCCAGCCAGTCGTCGGCCTGCTGCATGGCTTCTCTGGCATTCTGCACGGGCCGATTGGGGTCCCACTCTGCCCAGTCGGGACACAGACCTAGCAGGAACGCAAAAGAGGCCAATTAGGAAAAGGCGTGCAACCGGTCCAGCGAAAGGCAGCCGCTATAAAAAGGCCACTTAGGCTGTCAGTGCTATCTCTGCAGCGCTTGTGTAGCACTGCGAGACTGGCTGACCTTACCCACGTCGCCCTGCTGCAAGCGACTCTGTATGTGTGACAGCGGATGTCTCTATCGGGAATTCACAAGAGGCAGCTTCCACGGACACGGCGATGCGCTCGCTGCGGCTGAGCCTCGCATGCTCCGGGCTGCTAATGCCTAAATTGGATTAGTGCTGGCAATGGAGTGGTCACTCACTCAGAAGGCCAATGAAAGCGCACCACAGAATGCTGTGATCTGATCAATATTGACACAGATGACCACCGGACAAATGGGTTTCTTTATTTAAAAAAAACTAAGTAGTGTATTATATTCAATAAATTAGAACGAGTCTTGATTATCAGATTTAAAGTACTTTCCGTTGTTAATTTTTTGTTTTTTTTAATTGGTTTTAAGCAATGCTCTAATTTTAAATGTCATAATTAGCAATCATCATAATTAGCAGAAGTAAAGGCGTTCAAACATTCGACTTTGTGTAATTAATTGATGCAGTTTGTTTCGCTTAGTGGTGAGGTTCCTGAAATAAATGAGCTTTTCAATAATATTCTAACTTATTAGCGGGTCTGTACTCTGTAGCTGTAAACATAACACAAGGAAGAACTCTATAAGGTTAAAAAAACAAAAGAGGAATTATCTATCCTACTGTTCAGCTTTGTCACAGCCTGGCTAGTGAAAATGCTTTTATAAATTTGAGTTAATTTAGTGTTCTAACACAGTTTCTGCATGTTTTCATGACAGAATTTCAGACCAAAATTTCCAAAGTTCTAAATCTCACGAGGTATTTCTGTAGCAATCACTTTGCAAAGGAAGGAAGTATGGATGAAATGCTGCAACTTTCATACAATAGCACAGGGAATAAGTGCAAATGTTTAATCGGTGATCAGTTTGCCAGTGGGAGACGCAAATCCCACAGAGTGCCAGACTTTTGCAGACTGTACAGAATCCCTGCACACACCGCAGCCACCTTCTCATCTTGTCTTAGCACCAGCAGAGGAGACAAAAACGACCTTGTATGGTCAATGCAGCAGCGCTGTGTTTAAAAGATGCGTCTCCTCAGATCAATGGCTCCTATAAACACAGTCAAACACGGTGTTCCACACTTGCTACTCCTCCACTTTGCTCTCGGCGAGGCGAGGCAGACCCGAGGGAGGACTCACTCTTTAGCATTCATTGTTGGAGGCGAAAGCCTCGGCTGGCTGTTGATCAACTCGGCGTCCTTGTGGTCGTTGGATCTGAGGCTTAAGCAACTCCCTATGACAGATTACGCTGCATTTTGTTGCAGCCAAACATTCACCCCCTCTCAACTCCCCTCGATGGAAGAGGAATGGTGCCCAAATTTGGGGGTGTTGTGTAGCACCGAGGCTGTAAACACTAAAGCCAGACTTGGGCCAGTGGGCTTTGTAACACTGGAAGTCGAATGGTTTAGTTATTATGGGGACAGCTGACAGGGCAACTATCCCAGCACAATCAGAAACCTCCTTCTTAATGCAGCGAAACCCAAAACAGACACTCCGATCGGCGATTACCTGTTTATAAAGTGACCTGAGATCGCAAAGCGGGGTTTGAACTCCGTCACTCAGAAAACACTTGAAGACGCCGGTGTCGTTAAGGGGTTAAAGCAGACAAAGGGTAACTGTGCCACACATTTTCTGACTCAGCATTTCCGGCGGTCACCCGCTCTGAGCTCCTTACCCGGGGCGCAGTTGTCCACCAGGGCCCCGAGGGCTTTCCCGTCTCGCCAGTCGCGGTTGAAGTTGTTGATGGGCAGCTGCGGCACCTTGTTCTGAATCCAGCCCAGCAGGCGCTGCTTCGGGGTCAGCTTCTTGGTCTCCTCGTCGTCCTCGTCGTCCCACATGGGCATCGAGATGGAGTAGTGGAGGATGAGTGTCCATATGAGACCCAGGATGAGCTTCAGATTCCCGTCCACGATGGCTTTACTGTCTGTAGTGAGACAACAGAGACACTGGGGTTTCACGAAGGGTTGAGACGTTGGACAATCAAACCTATTTTGAAATAGTTAATGCAAAGGATTTTCTGAAAATCTCTCTTCTTCGCAGTTCTTAAGAGACGGCCACTCTATTTTAAGAAAGGAAAAGAAAGAAAAAAACCGATGACTGGCTGCTGAGGTGTAAAGAATGCAGCACTCCTCACAAGCCCCCCGTACCCGCCGCCCGCCCCCTGCTCCTCCAGGCATTTTCTCCAAGACAGCTGTCTGGCTGAAGACCCTGTGACAGTTTGTCATGCAGTCACAATAGTCCGCTCTGAACGCAGTGACAGCTGAGGATGTGTGGAGAAATGGATCTCCTCTCTGCATAAATGCCACTCGGATTTCAATTACCTCCCTAAAGTTGCTGCGCCAGAGAGAGATAAATCAGCTGGGTGTAGATTAGAGTCCCCTCGCTCTGTCCACGCAGCTCATTTCCAAAAGTTCTCAGAGGGGGGAAAAAGTTTGTCAAAGTGGCTCGCTGAGTCGCACTCGGATGCTGACGTTCAGCTATTAAAACCAAACATTTCCGACCTCTGAGGAGTTGGAAGCTTTTCTTCTTCTTCTTTTTATCGATTAACGGCGTTAGCTGAAGACGGTTTTGTAATGTTGCCTGCTTTGCTTTTCAGGCCGGTTACGTTTGATGTGTCGCAGCTCGACTGGCAGAGACAGGTGGGAGCAACGTCTGTCCGGCTTTACGGGTGACCGTGTGGCCGAAGAGGCCTCCATCAAACCGCGTCGAGTTACACGCCGTGACACATGTGCAACTGGTGATTCTCTCCGGCGTCCCCCGCTGCAGCGAGGCTCCAGGCTGTATTTTCGGAGGGCTCCCTTCCCTTGCTAGAGCGTGCGGGGAAGTATAATGGCGGCGCTTTGATGATCACACCTTTTTTCTGTCACAGCAATCTTGACCCAGGGTCAGCTAGGATGTCCGCGCCAAGCAGAATATTAAGCATGAGAATCATTAGCCATGAGGAGCAGCGTTTAAGGTATAATCTGTGATTGTGACCTTTGCTCTCCTGTGATTAGCAGCGGGGCTGGAGATTGAATCTGGCCATTTGCAGTGTGGGTATACACACACACACACACACACACACACACACACACACACACACACACACACACACACACACACACACAC
>CAEGAF010015020.1:0-12001 GCA_903067075.1 Micropoecilia bifurca
TGTGTGTGTGTGTGTGTGTGTGTGTGTGTGTGTGTGTGTGTGTGTGTGTGTGTGTGTGTGTGTGTGTTCCTTTCTTTCACTTCTCTGCTGTTGTCACTGGCAGTCCAGTAGACAAATATTGCTGAAGTCTGTTTTGGGAAGACCATGACAGACCTGACAGCTGAGGGTGGAGGGAAACAGAAAATGTTTCTCTTTTCTGGTTTTATGAAGTGTGTCTGAGTGCTGGTTCTGTCATAGCACAGTGCAAAAACTGAGGGAATCTGTCTGCACTGTAGACTCAGTAGTTCTCTGAAGGGCTATAAAAGGTGGATGACAAAGATTTATTTTTGTGACTGTCATACGGTTCTTCTCTCATGAGGTTTAAGTAGTCTTACTGTATGGAGGGGTCCTAAACAATTTAATATTTTTGCTTTTTTTCATCCAGTTTTTGTCACATCATGGACGTTTGAGTATCAAACATTAACAATAAACCTGGCTGATAATTGTGTTTTACTGTTTCTATCTTTCACAATGGCTTACAATTTTTTGTTGTGCGGTATAGAACCGTTTTGCCTCTTGGAGTCTAGACTATCGACTCTAATTGAAATTCTGCAACTCCTGAAGTTGTCAAATACCCTACATTGAAAGCAGATCCCTTAAATCACAGTTTATGAAGTTTGATGTATTTTGTTTGTTAGCAAACAAAATATTAAAGATAGCCTCTGTAGTGGTTTGTTTAAAACTTTCGAACCAGTTTGAGAAGCACATAGGAACTCTGTGTCTTGTAACGTGTCACAAGGCAAAATTGTTTTACTTAGTAGGAAACCTATGCAGTTTATGTCTGTTTAGGTGTGGGCTTTCATTGGAAAACCGTGCAGGATAAGACTTGCTAAATTAGTCGGTGAGAACATTATATCGCGCTGATGTCCCGGTTTACATTTACTCTGTTTGTAATGTCACTCGTCTGGTTGGACAAGAATGCTCTGGGTTGGGAGCTGGAAACTTTGACTTATCCGCCTGATGAGGAAGAAGAAAGGGGCTTAGGTCGGGCCACAAGTTAGAGGAGCAACACTGGAGGTCTGTAATTTAGGAAAGGGTCCATTTGAGGGGGATGGGTGTCTCGATACTGACATGAGCTGGCATCTGTCCTCGTTCATTTCCTTCCTTTTGTCTGTTCTTTCGCCTCTGCTGTGATGAATTGGGAGTTTTCTACTTCCTTCCTTCCATTGCTCCCACCCTCAGTCTCTCTCTTATGCTCTCTTTTTCTTTTCATCTGCCCGTCTCTGTCACTCCTTCATATTTGCTATCTTCCCCCTTTGGCGTGACAGCTTTACCATCCTTGTTATGTCTGCGTACTATCTCTGATCGGTGTTGGGTTTAAGCCCACACATCAGCTCTGGTTGCCAGCTCATGTTTTTGAAATGTTGTACACAGAAGGATAGATATTTACACGTAAAGCAGAAAAGAAGAAACAAGTATTAAAGATGCGTGACACTAATGTTTTATTTTTATTATTGACTCAGCAACCTGCAGTGTTTACTAGAGATAAGGGATGTGCATTGTATCATTTCTCTTTAGCAGGAAAAATATTTATATTCCAAATTATGCTCTGTTATGTAGAGGTATAATGACAGTATTATATTGGATAGTAGGTGAGGTTTATATAGACAGTTTTTATGTTTTAGTTTCTTCTTGCCAAATATTTTTTACTCATTTTTGATCAACTCAAACTATTCCATGAGAGACAAGAGCTATTATAAAACCGGCAAATAACTGGAGTAAATTATTACTTTACAGAATCCAATAATTATTATTATTGGATTCTGAAGTCAAATAAATCCTCAGCACATCCAGCAATATATATGTAACATATCATCTAAAGGATGTACCAATTGATGACATGAACTGGGTGAAAGTTGGATCTGATAGAAAAAGGAAACATGCCTTGAGAAGAAATGTGTGAACAGAAGGGGAAGCTGGTCTGAAGGAGCTCAGAGCAAGAGAGTGGAAATATATCTCTGTGTGTGAGGTGTTGAGAAGGCTTTTAAGAGAGGAATTAGAGCAGAGGTGTAAAAAGAGTGTCTTCTGAAGATTGTGTTTATGATTTGTTTGCACTGGGGAGAAATTGCACTCATTGGAACTCTCTTTGATTTAGTCTGGCTTCAAACCCTTACAATACTGACTTTTGGAGTCTTTTGGATCAACCGCTGTGTAATTAAGACAGGGGAAATGGGCAATTTAGACCTTGTCTGTCCTTTTCTGCTTTATTCTTACAGAAAGTATGCAGATTTGGCTGAAAATGTAGTGCTCATCACATCTCGTCACTTCACACTCCTCCTTATTGACCTGGAAGTAATGCAGAGAGAAAAGGCTGCATGTGTATAAGTAACTGTGTGAAAAAAAAGCATGTGAATAGGCATGTGTGGTTGAAGGCTTACGGGCAAATCCGCATGCATTCTTTTGTTCTCTGGATTTTTGTCTCTTTGGAGGTAAAAGAACCCCCATGTTGAGTGCTGTTTATGATTTCTATTAGACTGTGTGGCTTTGTTATTGTCCTGCAGTGCAGAAGCGATCATTGTGAATGTGTTTGCGTGTACACATCTGCGGTCATGCAATCTTTGTCGTCCCAGCCTCCTCTTACATGTCAAAGAGTCGTGTGGATCTCACATGCAGGTCACTAATGTACTGAGAGGGTAGGCTCTATTCACTGCAGCAACTTGGGGTCCAAATAATAACCCCCAGCTTGAGTCCACTCGAGAGATCAACTCCCAGGAAATGGACCCATTGACCTAGATCCAACCACTTCTACTAAAGAGACTCAACATAAATGGCATATATTGACATCCTTGTCTGGAGTCTCCATAGGCAGCAATGTGAAGACCCTTTTATGTTCACCCAGTGATGGTTTCAATGGGTGTGTATATCCCTTACAAAACCATCTGATTTCTTAAAATGTATTTCATGTATTATGGTTTGAAATGCACACAGAGTTTACAGTCATGTTCTTCTTTTTGCTTGTTTTATTTAAATAAAGATGTTCCACTTTTGATTAAATAAAAAAAGATGAGTTAGGAAGATTTTTTTTTATAAAAATCTAGGTATAAAACCAAATGGGAAAAACATGATTTTCTTAACTGCTTTGCAATAAAGTACCAATTATAACTGACCAGGAAATATCTAAACAGCCAGTTAATAATAAGCTTTCCACATCTTATCTACCAGTATGGGGTAATTTTAGCACTTTACATAAACCTGAAATATGTATCTTTTATAAACAATGCTTTTTTTCTTATTTGTTAAAACTGTGACTATATTGTTACAGCGTAACACTTTGAGATTTTTTTAAGGATCATTTGCCTCATATTACCGTAAACTGCACCAAACAGTGGAAGTTATAACAAATATGTAAAAAACAAACAAAAAATCTCATCGTTTATAAAAGTTACAAAATTCATCTTTAAAGTTGAGGATCTTGCTGAATAATAGATTTTGCGACGGTGTTTGATTCCGCAATATCTGCTTTATCGTTGCTTTGTATTTATAAAGTTTTAACAGCTTAGCTAATAACAGTGTTCTTAACCATTTGAGTCCTTCATGAATCTTACTGTAAACCAGTTTTGATTTCTTCACAGAAAGGCAAGGTGCTTTCAAGACAGTAAACTTCATATATCAGTGTACATTAGCATTGATAATCTAAAGTGTATTTCTTTTACAGTCACAAACAGCACTGGTTGTCATATGCTTACTTTAGGTGCTTCTTTGATGCTCAAAAAGCAAATAAAAGACATTTTGTGCAAAAGTAATACAGCAAAGAAATGTCTGACAGAGTGAGTAGTTTACTGACTGATGATAAGTTGAAATACTCTAAAACTTCAGCTAGAATTTCAACATGTTGTGAAGCTCTGGACTTGAACTGTGTGACATAATCACTGAGGTGGATTAATGTTTTTAAAACCTTTGAAGAACACCCGTTTCGCAGTCTGGGCGTAGGTCATTCTCTGAATTGGTCACACCTTCATGCATGATGAGGACATTTTTTGTTTTTCTGTACGATGTAAAAATGAAGTGAGAAAAGAAGGGTGGGTCTCTTTTGTGAAACAATCATGTGAAAAGTGATACAAATTATCCCCGAGTGAAATGTGTTTTATTTCACACTTTAAACATTGGATCATCTGCTTCTTCTCTCTGTAGATATGATGTTTTTCCTTGTTAGAAAGCCCAGAACGTCTTGTATTGTCTAGTCATGTATTTGTGAGCGTAAAGCAGAGAGAAACAGCCGATGCTTATTTGTCACATTCTCGCTGAGCGCTTCTTTCTCCCCTCGCTCCCTGGGGGGTATAGTCTTGTCTCTCTTTATAGGGGGGCCACTCTGTTTGCACTTGCTGTTGTTGACTCAGCTGCATGGATGCACTGAGAAAACTTCCCCTTTCCTTATCCCGCTCTTCACCTCCCCCAACTTCCCCTCCAGACCTGCTCTGTGCCCATTTCTCTGCTGTTAACATGTTTCACAACCTCACCAGCACCTTTTGTCAGGTTTAGTCACTAATGGTTTAGTTTATCTCTGTAACTTTTAATCTTTCATTTTCTCTTCCTTCCACAAAGCCTCTCACTTTCCCCTTGATGATTGGGGATTTTCATGCCTCAGTGGTAAGCTTAATTAAGAAAGTGCTGGTTTATGTATTATTTACTTCCCATTGCTTGACTTCGAGAGTGCATTCAAAATAATACACTAATCATGTATCGCAGTATTGCAGTGTTCATAATAATAATTCATCAAACTACCTTTGGTCCACTGTGACTGCAAAAGCCAGACAAAGGTGGCATTCCTTTTAATAGGACCCTTTAACAGAACCATGATTTATACAAATATTTTTGCTAATTTTGTGAGAGATTTGTTTTGAGTTGCTATTAATAGGTTATTTGAATCTGGATTAATGGAGAAAACGTGATTTACATTAAAAGAGGTGTGAATTATTTCATTTTTTGCTACAGCTCTAATTGTTTTTTCCATAAAAATAAGATAAATCACAATTATTTCAGTAGAAAGGTGTAGCATTTCATAAGAGTGACTGTACCAGTAGCAGTGCAGTAGCTGTTTTACTCGTGGAACTGCTTCCAATAACTTCATAAACAAGTCCAGACGTGATTCTTGAATTATAGGTTCCCTATCCCTATCATGAATCTTTCTCACGATTCTGAAAAATAGGATTTCTTTTTTATTTAATTTTTATTTACAAGGCACTTCTTCTTGGTCTCCTTCCAGGACATATTTGTACTGCAATTGCACGGAGAAATGTTGAGTGTTAGACTTTTTGCTCTCATGATTTGTTTCTTCTTTTTATTCTTTTGACAATTTAACATAACTTAAACAACAGCCTCTGTGTGTATATTCTCTTAAAAATGTAGATATTTAACCCAACTATGAAATTTTCAGAAGGTTATACCACTCAAGGTTCTGATAAAAGAGGCCTACTTCACTAGCCTCCCTCTCTTCTGCTGAAAGTCAATGTGGATCTCCTGCCCTTGTGTCAGGTATTAACAGCAGGCATATCTTCAGAGTTTCGTTTCACTTATCTGCTTCGTCAAAAGTAATTGTAAACACTCAATTGATGCTGACCATGATAAAAACAAGTTTTCTTCTTTCATAGCAGCTTCCATGTTGACTACATTGACTCAGTAGACTTAATGTATGACATGCTCACTGATTAGACAGTGATCCGATTAGATTTTTGATTGTTTTTGAGCAAGCATTTGCTGATTAGAGCTGATAATGTGCATTTATTTTTGTTTATGAATTTGGTTTACAAGAGTAACAGCTATTTGTATATCATACATATGTAAAATGTACAAAATTGAGAACAGCCCTCCTTCAACTTTGTCTTAGAAGTTTCTTCCGAGTAATCGTCCGTATAATGTTTTTACTCTCCAGTCATATAAAGGTCACTATGTGAACCTACAACAGTTCTCTTATATCTTCACCCATGTTTCACTTCTATATTTTTGTGACTCTTCTGTTGTCAGTGGTTAACAAGATCGATATTTTTGTCATCACATACCGCTCCTTAGGGTAAACTTACCACCATCAGTACATGAGTGAAAATTTCAAACACAAACATACGACACAGGCATTACCAACCTGAGCAGCTCTCCCCTGATAGTCTTACAGCCGCTCTGTCTCTGACAACAAATCAAGCCTGTTCATATCTGCCCTACTTTGAACTGACACAGCATCTATCTATATCAGCCCCTCAGGACCTATCAGCCCCACTCCACATCTTTACCTCTCGTGTTTCCTTCCACCTCAGCACTCATCAGTCATCCATCTACCTGTGGCCCGTCACCCGACTCCACCATCAACCCACTGAATTAGCAGCCTCTCGTTCCCCTTTTAGCACCGTCCTCTGTTGATTTGACTCTCTTGTCTCTGTCATCCCATCCCCCAGTTCCAGCCTCCCACCTCTGTCTACCTTTGGCTCAAACACGCTCATCCCTCGTACTCACCCACTCAGCTGCCCTGTTGTTTCACTCCCCCCCGCATCAGTTCACACAGGCCCGGTCTGAAGTATTACCTGCCATTTTAGCTGCATCTATTCCCATCTGTGTGTGTCAGCATTGGACTTCAAGGTGAAGTAAAATTGATTTATCTTTTGCCTAAATCACATGGATATGCCAAAACAACATAACTGCCTTGTTATTATGAAGTTAGCTACTTTCTTTTTACCATCATAGCACTTTTGAACGGTTAATGCTTGGATCATTAACTTGGGGTGTTGAATATTAAAATTAGCCTTCGGATTCCCTTGATGCCTGTTAAGTAGGATCATGTTACTATTGCAATGTCTCTAAACCTAAAAAATGAACTGCAGAAACAATTTAATCATTCTTAAAGAGAACTTTTGATCTCAATGCATATAAAGTGTGACTTCTCTATGTGGTAAATCATAAATCTCACATAAGCTTTCAAAAGTTAACAAGTAGAAAAATGACTCTAAAGTATATGAAGATAAATAAATACAAATAACAGAAATAATTACTAGGAATACACAATATATCTCCCACTTCTATGTTTGCAAAGGAAAATTACAACATGCATATTCAGCTGATTGATTTTGATTGTAACGTCTGTGCAATCAGTGCTTCATCAGGAATTATTCGTTGATTGAGGACTGGCAGAAGCAAGAGAAGATTTATTAATATTTAACAACTACAAATGTTATTTTAGCATCTACAATTCAGCCTGCTGATGGATTTCCGGTGGTGTAGTACAGTAATGCAGATCTGCAAAGATTTAGTTGAGACTGACATTCCCTGATCGTGACCTTGACTTTGTCGTGTGTAAGATCCTGGTGTTAAAATATGCATCTTCAGGGGTTTTCGGATCTCGGAATGCTCACAGGGACTTCTGGTAGTTCATGCTCTGCTCTGCTGCAGCTGTGACTGAGTTAAACATTAAAAGCTACATACATTCATTAACTCTCTCTGGCGTTTCACTCAATACAAGGCTTGTGGAAGGAGCCGTCTTCTTTAAAATATGATAATCCCAGACTGCAGCAAGCTGCAGAGAAAACGCAGCTAGATTCTGAGGTAAGAAGCGTACGACGTAAGCTGCTACAGAGGCGAACGAGAGGCTTTAATGAGGTTACTGACACTTGAGGAGCCAACTGGAATAAAATGACTGGCAGTTTAATTCAAATGCATCTCTTTTTCACTTACTTTGTCCTGAGTTGGCACACTGACCCAAAATCTAAAATGATTTTTGTACTTTTTGGGTTGCAGATTATGTGCAGCATTAACAGCTATCTAACTCTGTGTTTAATCTTCAATGTTCACTTTTTTTTTGGCAATACTTGTGTTTTGTTCAACAAACTCTTCATCACCATATCTCTGTTTGGCGATGGCAAAGAACAAGTCCCAGAAAAAATATGACAATCTTCTCATCTCAATCCACTTAACTGTCTTGTTTTGGTTCAGAGAGAGAGAGAGTGCTCTTTAGGGAAGTAAATAATCATTTATCTTTCACCAGTTTAAACAAATGGTTTGATTTAAGAAGCTGCTCATACTTGTGCTGGAAGGCACATTGTATGTGTCTCTCCATCTGTGTGTGTTGAAGCTAAGAGTGGGGGGTAGTGGCGCGTGCCTTGTCAGATCCCAAAAGGATGAATAAGAAGCTAATCTCTGTCTTCCAGGGAATTCTGTGTCTCAGACAGTTTTCTCTCAGAGGATCTGTGGGAGTGCAGTGGAGCGTTGTCTCCCATGTCTACAACGGGATGTTTTCAGAGCCCTGCCTGTGCACAAGATAAATGCATTTCCTCCACAAACATGAACAATGCACCCACACACTCTACATAGGTATACACATAGAGGCAGGTGCTCATGGTTAGGTCTCTGATTCTTTTTATTTATTCTTTATTTATTTGGAGCACCAGCGCCTCTATATTTACACATCTTTCACAGTGTGCTCATTATATTCAAAAGAAAATGTGAATTTTTCCAGGCTTGTGAGTGTGTACAGGTGACTTCAGGAAAATAAAAAAATAATATTGTTTTTTTTGTCACATATCTGATTCCCGCACTATGCTAAATTAGCCTAGTTTTCTTCATCTAGAAGGGTTCCGTAGGAAGAAGACTATAGACAGTGTAATATTTTTTCCCCTTAATTAATTACATAGATTTTAACATGTTAAAAATGTTAATGCAATTGATTGCTCTTTTTTTAAAACATACACAATTTGTAGTTAGCACTTTTGTGTTTGCATATTTCTGCTATGCCTATAAATCTGACACATAAGCGACATCCGCAAACCCACTAGGTGTTAATTTTTTCTTCTAAAAGCTGCCTGATAGGACACTGGGAATGATGTTGTGTGCAAGTTGTGCAAAAAGGAGTTATCACAGAAGCTATTCCAACCTAAAATATGTCAATGCAAAGCATGTTACAGCAAGCAGAGACATACCCAGTGCTAATGTCAGGGGCCAGTGCTCATATTTCCAAAGATGTTAGATGAATGACCTGGGATTCCTGAAAACTTGAAAGCTGAATGAGTATTATAGCACGTTGCACTATTCTGATGTTTGAATAACCTGAATAACAGATTAAAAACAACAAATAATAATAAAATAACACTGGGAGTCAAACATTCTAATGTTGAATAGTTAATTAGTCAGGCAGGTAGCCAGACAACAGTTGGCTGCTTAGCTTGCCAAATGCAATTTGAATACTCTACCTCAGTAAAAATGGGAATTTATGATTACTTAAATATTTGCTGCTACCAAAAATATGTCCAAACAGCCAGCTTTATCTTTCTATTAATTTTGGTTAAACATTAGTCAGATTCTAAAAAGTCAGAGCAGTAGGAAGGAACATTGGAGTGATTTGCATACCTTGGCTTGAAAATGCAAGCAAGCCAGTACATAGTTGGGAATTAATAGCTAAAAGCCAAACACACAAAAACAACAACAACAAACAAAAACAAATTTAGATGGCTTGTTTTTACTATGATACCTAAAATTTTCCTTACAATGTGAAGAGCCACAGTGAACATAACTGTTTTTGTTGTTGTGTCTTTGGTAAAGACAATAAAAAAATTACTTGGCTAATTGTTATCAAAGTGGATGAAATTTACGTTTCCTTTGCAAAACTGCACTTTTCCCTCGGTGTTTGAAGAATTCTCTGAAGATCCCACAAATATTCCTTGACTGCAAGAAAACCCCTTTCAGCTTCATTTTATTTCTTTGATAAAACCTTATATTTTACTTGCCAATCTGAGTTGATTAAGAACAGGCAATTGGTATTACTGAGGTGAAGTCGCACAACTTCAGTATGTGCCTGACCTCACATACTAAGTATGTGACCTCAGTGTAATGACTGAGGTCAGTATGTGACTGACCTCACATACTGACAGGTTAGATTTTACTCAGGTCAAATCTAACCTGGTTGAGACAGTGCTGGTTGCTGGAAGCCACTGACTCAGGTTAGATTTGCCATAATTTTATGCCCAAGCCTATAATAACACAATATTTCGCTAACAAGTACACGCAAGATTTTGTTGCTGTGTTGTGTAATAATAGAAAAAAATAACAACTGTTTGATTACATTAGATGCGTCATAGTGCGGTCTGTGCTATGACAGCCTCATAATAAACGCAACAACACAAGTTTTGTTTATCCTCATTGATGCACAGTTGTACAGTAGAGCCTCTGAGCATACGCTGTTTGAGTCTGCAGAGCTGAGATGTCTGTCATGTCAGGGTGGAGCCGGGAGAGACAGGTGGAGAGATGAAAAGACCGTCGGGGGGAGGAAGTTTAGGGTGTGCCTGCTCTGTGACTGTTCTGACAAGCTTTTGGCGTTTTTCCAAAGAGTGAGTGTATGCGTGTGAGGTGAAGAACCTGCTCACATTTCTCCCTGGATTGTGCAGGTGCGTGCAAGCGTGCTGCGTTGCATTGCATCGCCGTGCGCTTAACAGTCTGCTTGCCCGGGTGTCTGTGCTCAGGTGTGTGATAGATGTGAAAGCGTATAGGTGTTGATGATTCTTTAATGAAACCATCATGTTGTGGCAATAAGAGCCTGACGGCTCCAGCACAGCGGTGCTTTCTGACACCTCCTGCCTGCTCTGCGCGATGATGCTCTGCTTCTTCTTTATCATTCTGTCTCTTTTTAACACCTGGTTACTGGTGATAAAATCTTTGAGGAAAAGTCAAATGTAAACTTTAAAATGAAATGAAACATGCAGTTGTGCGTGTGTTCTCCCAACTTTCCTTTGTCTTCTCTGGATGTGTCAGTTTGCATACCCGTCCCTAAGTGAGCCCGTCTGCATGATAATGATGCTGTGGCTGCTGTTGCGCAAGCTATTGTGCTGATGGACTCCCTCCACGTGTTAATATACTGCGAGAAATGAGAGGCTGAGAGAAAGAGAGCGAATAATTATCTTTCCCCTTTTGTCTCGACTCCTTCAATTAAGCCTGAGGATAGGCAGACAGAGCACATGTCTACTTATCCACTTAAACCACAAAAACAATAGGACCTCCCCAGTTTTTCTCCTGTTATCTCTCCATTTTGTCTTGCACCACTTTCTCTTCTCACCTCACCATAATAAAATTCTACTTTCAGTGCTGAATCCCAATATTTTCCCCCCTCCTCTCTCATCGTCCTCCTTAGTGCGATTCGCCTAGAGCCTTGTTTCACCTACCCTTGTTACCTCCCCCCCCTCTCCACTTCCCATACCTTGCTTCAGGGCATAAGGAGCGGAATGACGGAGAGACAAAACATTTTAGTTTGCACATAGCCAGAGAAAAGAAAACACTTTGATTTCCCCTGTGTGGGGCTCCACTTGATTTATTTTTGTGTTTCTTTGGCCTGTGTATGTTTTTCTTTTTTTCAACCTTCCCTTTTCTAGACTGAAAACCAGATTTATCTACATGGATTTGCAACAATGATAAAAAAAATCACCATCACTAGCTCTGAAACATAAATACACCCTTGCTAACAATTGTATTTGTTCAAAGCTGTAGCTGTTCAGCCGCTAAGCACAATCTGTCTTTGCATAAATCATTATCATTATTTAATTCAGTTATTTTCAGAGGGTGGGTGGACGGCATGTGGGCTGACTTCATCAGAGAAGATGAAACAGAAGAGAGATGAGAAACAAAGGGCAAAGTGAGAGGAAGAGGAGGAGAAATCTCAGGGTCCAAGTTGAGCTTATATAAGTACTTCTCAAGGACGGGGTGAAATGTGCTACAGTAGTTAAGCTGAATCAGATAAATACACATCCAGTGCCTTGCAAGCTCATCATACACTGTTTTGTCCCTTTACAACCTCAATGTGTTTCCCTGAAATCCGATGAGATCAACACAGTCTCATCTAAGTGGAAAGAAAATAAATGAACAGGTTTTGAATTTTATTTAACTAAAAAATCATCTGAAAATGAGTCAATGCTTCGTAGATCCTGTGTAATGCTCAGAACTGAGGACCCGAAATTTCAGTCAGACACCAAGTAGAAAAATAATGCACGCTTTATTTTTGATC
>CAEGAF010015026.1:0-21444 GCA_903067075.1 Micropoecilia bifurca
TAATAATCTTTTGAAGGGTAGGGCCCGACGTAGCGCAAATTCTCCTTGGAGGAGAATAAATGAGGAAAAAATCCTTTTGATTGGTCGTTAAAGCCCAGCACTTTAGGCATCTGGCTCAGCTTCATAGTAAGGAATGATAGACTGTCTATACATTTCAATTTGTAATCAGGCTCAGTAAAACAAAGAATCTTACTCCCCGTCATAATGATGCTAGGAGAAATACCCAGTTCAGTCATCGCTTTCAATAGAATGTAAGCATCGTACCCTCTTGAATTGTGTGCTATGAATACGGAATTTTTAAACATGGGTTTTCTGTAATGAAGTATAAATTTCCGCGCGCAATCAAGGCCGTATGAAAACCAGCAGTCGCCTTTTAAAGTTTTGGCACAGACAAGAAATGGGACATGCACGCCGTTCTGGTCAAAATATGATTCGAAATCATAAAACACAATTTTTTCTTCCAATTGATCGGTTTTAGCGAGAGGTTGAATATAACAGAGATGTTTGCTGTCGGTTATAGCTAAACCGGGTTCTATTTTTTCTTCGCAAATCATGCACTTTTGTTCCGCACGCGTGTTCTTTCCCCTGCTTAGTGATTGTCACATGATATATTCTTTTACAGATCGTGCACATTTTGGTAATTTCACATTCGCTCGCAAAGATTTCAGCGCGAGGTTTGAACGCAGGGTCCTTGTGTTTGTCATAACATAAAGACCTGTGGCAGGTTCGGTTGCAGTCGTTGCAATACAGAGGGTTGTAGTCCTGGCCGACACATGGGGATTTGCAGCATATCTGACAATAACCTTCGCACGAGTGTGTGGTGGGATTGTCGTAAGCATTAAAACAGTACTGACAAAAATGTCTTGCGCCAAAGAACCCCTTCACGTTTGTTATCCTGTAGTAATGGCCTTCATGCAAGAGCAGGAAGCAGGTATTTGTGTGGTCTTGGAACGCTGTCTCAAATTTAGAGAGAACAGGATTTTTTGAGTTTTTATGAAACACCACAATTTTTCGCCGGATTATGTTTTCAAATTTTTCCACATCTGTAAACGTGACGGCTGTTTGATCAGTAAGCCCTGCCTCGTATTGCCATCGCTTGGCTTGTTGTTCTGCTTCTGAATCCGTGAAATTGTTGTTGTATACATGCGCTAGACTGATGGCAAAACAAAACTTATTGTCAAAATTCTGTACCTCATACAGATGAGGTACAGAATGAGTTTTGACTGCTTTGCGTTTCACCCCTCCTGAAGGATTTCTTACTATCTGTAAGACAAATTTGAGTTCTCCGTGTGCAGGTAGCTCTGCTTTTGATTGCACTAGTTTGTCCAGAAAATCCATAAACGCTGTTTGTATGTCGTCGTCGTTGCTAATGTGAATATTTAAATGCCTGGATAAATTATTTCCAACCAGTTCCAGCTGAACGACGTCATTTCGTCTGGCTAAAGAACCCGCATCACCCGCTAATCTGTCCAGAACGCACATAACGTCTACATGATATGACGCAAGATCAGGTGCAGAGTCGTCGCAGGCAGAAGGAATTCTGAAGGGTCGTCAACGTTATTGAACCATTCCCGTTCAAGCAGCGGTGACGGTGGCAATGGGGGGTCTGAGCCGTCTAACTCGTTATGGAGGTGGTTAGACGGGAGTTCGCTTCCGATATTTCCACCCTGCTGAAAAGACGTGCCGGCAAGGGGATTTTGCAGCAGGAGCAGCAGCAGCACAGGGAAAAGGAGGATGAGGAGAGGGGTCGGCAGCACCGGTGGGGAGAGACGAGTTTGCAGCACCAAGGGGGAGAGAAAAAGGGGGGTCTGCGCCAGCAGGAGGATGAGGAGAAAGAGGGGGTCTACATCACCGGAGGGTAAAGAGAAGTTTGCAGCAGCTGCAGCGTCAGCACAGGGGATAGAAGAAGAAGGGGGTTCTGTGCCAGCAGGAGGAGGAGGAGGGTTCGTTGAAACGTGTAAATGTTGCGAAAGTTCCAACGCGGAAGACAGTCTGCTCAAAACATTTATAGAACTCTGCATGAGCGACGCATATTCGGTTACCTGTAAATTATTAACCGCGCCGGTCGGCTGAGTAATCGAACGCTGCGATACGGTATTTTGCAGGGTGCTATTTAGTCGCGTTAATAAATCATCAAGCTGCCCCCTTAATTCCCCTAAATCAGGTCTATTTGATAGTTCATCCATAATTTATACAGAAAAGAGAGTAAAAACGTCCTGAGAATTCATTTAACAGAGAATAAGAGTAAAAAAGTAATAATAAAACACCCCCTGAGAAGTCATTCAACAAACTGAGAAATTGTTTAACATCGTTTAACGTGTAAGTAACATGATTTGACTCGCTTCAAGTAAGACAGATGCATATGTCTTGTTCACCCGCTCCAAGTGTTGTCTTTCTAGGATTTTCTCCTTCTTGGTCAGCCCGTGGCCGGTGACTTCATCATTCACAAGCTTCAGGGCAGCTAGAGACAAAAAAAATGTTTTAAGTTACAATTTCTAATAGATTTTCTTTAAATATATATAAATAATACAAATACCTGAAATCAATTCAATTGCGACGGTTGCTCAGTTTCGCACTGTTAAAAAAAGAGACTTTGTTTTAAACTTTGTTTTAAAAAAAAAACAACAACAAACAAACTGACCTTTAATTCTGTCCCGTATAACAGCTTGAACACTGTCTGCAGGCTGGGGCTTCCTTTTCACCGTAAACCTTCTACCCCCGGTTAGCACTTTGATTTAAAACAAAAAAATAAAGTGAGACTTTGTCTAAAAAAAACAAAAAACAAACAAACTGAACTTTTATTCTGCCCCGTATAACTGCTTGAACAGTGTCTGCTGGCTGGAGCTTCCTTTTCACCACTTTGATTTAAGAAAAAAAAAAAAATAAAGTGAGACTTTGTCTAAAATAGATCCCGGATCTAAATAAAAAAACAAACAAACTGACCTTTAATTCCACCCCGTATAACTGCTTGAACAGTGTCTGCTGGCTGGAGCTTCCTTTTAAGCAGTCTCGGCTGTGCGGTCCTTGTAACCCCGGTTAGCGCTTTGTTATCCTGCTCTCTCACCGTGTCCACTGGTTGAACTCCTGGCTGCTGGGTCGTAGCTACAAACGCGGCTGCGAATGGAGCTCGTGGTGATAGTGGCAATGGTGGGGGTGTGACTGGTTCAAACCGCAGATCCTCCGGTGCCTTCTGACGTTCGGCTGCCGCTGATGGAGGTAGCACAGGTTCAGCTAACCCACATGGAGCTAACGTGGTAGCTACCGCTGAAGCTAACGCTGGAGCTAACGCTGGAGCTAACGCTGGAGCTAACGCTGGAGCTGCCTCTGGTTCCGCGGGCGGATCTCCCGGTCCGCCGGTATGATGACCCTCCGCATAGACGTTGTCGAACTGTCGAAAAGTCACGGTAGGATACAGGGTGGATGGGTTTTTCCGGTACGAATCGTTGTAACGTTGAGACGGGTAAAGCTGCTCTTCGTCTGTGTCCGTGTCAAGAAGGTTCACTACCGGTTCCGGTTCCGGTTCCGGTTCAAAAACGCCTTCACAATAATGGAAAAAATAATGGTTAGAACATTTTTGTTTTATTTCTCCTTATGTGAAACTGTATTTATTTTTAACTTACCGGTGCCTGGCTTATTGTACAGCGGCTCATTTGTAGGTATGCTCGAGAGAAGTTGGGATTTAGTCAGAGAAAGCCTATTCTTCTAAGTAAAGAGTCGTTCCCCCTGTACACCTGTAAAAAAAAAAACGCTGTATTAATTTCCTGTCATGTAATGATGGTAAAAAAGCCGGTAAAATACTCACCGTAGACCGATCGTGGCGTCACGCTCCTCTCCGTGTCTTGTGAAGCCAGGTCTGAAAGAAAAAATAAGCGTTGGTGAGGGAGAGGGAGAGAGAGAGAGAGAGAGAGAGAGAGAGAGAGAGAGAGAGAGAGAGAGAAAGAGAGAGAGAGAGAGAGAGAGAGATGTCCCTTACTAAAACTAAGGTACACAGGACAGGGTCACCCATCTCTACGGTTTACAACTCTGACCAAAAAAGACAGCCGTCTCAATAAGACGACATTTTGAACAATTTTTCTTCTTTTTTTTTTAAATCATGGAAAAAAACCCAGAAAACAACACAACACACACACAAACAGATTGATACAGGAAACAGACCAAGTACCAGAGAATGAACTGTAGCATAAAGATAATTCATGTGTAAGTACATCGTTTTTAAACACGCCACACATGTGAACTTTAACCTAAACAACTGCATCTCTGCATGTTTCTCTAAAAATCCTTATTCAGTCAAAGCTAATTCTTATCGACGTCGGTGGCGCAGCGTCAAAAACAGGATATAAAAGTGTTTCCCGCACCGGACTGCAAAATTAGGGTTCATGTTCTTTGGAGTACAAAGAGTTAAGTAATTATTAAATGTTAGTCAGGTGTCCTGTAGATTAACTAGGTCATAATTAAATACAGACAAAATAAAAGCCAAACTACTGCATATTAAAGACCAGCAGTTTTGGATATAAAGCTGAACATGTGTTTTAGGATCCTAGAAAAACTTTCAAACAGTATTTTGTGTTAGCAAGAGTACAATACATCCATGTATCATACATGTTTAATAATTGGTCATTACCATCTTTGTTTTACCATAGCAGCTTACAATAACAAAAGAACTGGGGCTTCTGGGTTACAGACTCTCAAAGATGACTGGTCCTCTTGACTTGTTTCTTTTGCTTGTCCAAAACAGGAGGGGATTCTTCAGTAGCCACTTTGCGCTTTCTCTGCCAAGATGGCGGCAGCCAGCTGCTGGGGGTCCGTGACATGGGGGCTCCTAGCCATCACACGTCTCACCAGCTCCGAGGGGAAGATGTTGCAGAGGTCGACGAACACCTTCTCCCTCACGTCTTCGTAGCGACCGTGAACGGGCGACTCGGGGTGCTGCGGCCCGTACGGGGGGGGAGGGTGTGACGGAAGAGCGAGATGAGAGCCGTGAGGCGGGTAAGGAGGGCGGGGAGGGAGGGCCGGTGGCGGCGGGTGGCCTAGGTAACGTGTCGGAGACGGGTGCAGAGCTGAGTGAGGCGAGCTGTAGCCCTCTTGAGGCCAGGCTGCGGGGAGCCAGGATGACTGATGCGCGTCGGGCAAACTCTGGTAGGCCGACGGCTCGTACCGCGACGGTGGGAGCGACGGCTGCCTGTAATACGTCTCCCAGCTGGGCAGCGTTTTCGGACGGTGGTGGTGGTGAGACGCAGAGAGATGTTCGTACAGATGCGAGTCGGACACACTCTCACCGCGAGTGGGGGCCAGGCAGCGGCCAATGGGAGACCCAGGGGGTTGACGGTTGGACTGGGGCAGAGAGTGGTAGTCGCCGGGGCAGCTGGAGCGGGCGGCTAGCGGCTGGTGTTGGAGGTGAGGGGGCAGAGGGTAAAGGGGTCGCTTAGGGGTTCCCTCTGGTGGAGGCTGCTCATGAACACAGCTTTGCCCACACGCAGCATTCAGATGGTAGGAATGATTAGAGGTGTGGTTGTGTTGGATGCTTGGGTAATCGGCCGCATGCAGGCTGCACAGCTCGTGGTTGGAAGCGACGTGATGAGGGTACAGGCGGCCGGTGGGGTTGGGGAAATGAACGCTTTCTTCTAATAGAGGGTCCGGGGGGCATCCGGGACACGATCGGTCACTGTACGAGTCGCTGCTGCCGCAACTTACGCTGCTTTCGCTCCCGCATTCAGAACCTGCGGAGCCCATCGAGCCGTGTCGCAGCTCCGGATCGTTGGGGTAGCGGCAGTCTGGGCTTCGGCGGGAGGAGAGGCTCAGGCCAGAGTAGGCCCGGGTTACAGAGTAGTAGCTTAAGTCTGGAGTCTCACAGTGAGGGTAGAGATCATGGCTGGGGCCCGGTAGATGCGTCCCTGATCTGGACTGTTGGTCTTGCAAAAGACCAAAACCAGGCGACGGTCCTGCCAGGGCCGAAGACGCAGATAAACCTCCGCCACAGCTGATGCTGCTACTAGAACTGCTACTGCTGCTCCCACCTACGTTGCTCTTCTGGCTTTCTAGTCTGCTTTTCACCAGCAGCTTCTCCTCGGCGTCACTGTACGACAGAGCTCGGATGCTGGGATCCGATTGCCTTTTCGGCGCACCGTTTTTTGCCTCAATGGTGCCAACTGGCACACTGTGGCTCTTCACCAGGCCAGCATCCCCCTGGTTCTTGGAGGGGACGCAGCTCTTGGCACTGGCACGCAACTCGTCGGCCACGGCCCTCTGAGGCTGAGCTCCTCTCTCGGGGTGGTAGTACTTGCACTTGTGGCCATACGTGCACTTTTTCCCTGAAACAGAGAGTCGGGGAGAGAGAGGCTGAGGAGCAGTGTGTGAGGCGAGTGTAGAAACTGGCTGTAACGGCTGTGACAGCAACAACTATAATCAAGCATCTGAGACATTTCATGTTAAACACCTAAAAAACACAGGACAGCAGTTCCTTAAGACTAACTTTAGACTCCACTTCTTTAAGTGGATTGTAACAAGAGTGTATTTGGACTCAGCGACTACATTTTCCTGTTGTTTTCTCACCATATGGACAGGGTTGTTTCTTCTGCTCAGGCATGATTGGCCTTTTCCTCAAGAAGTTGTCCAGGCTGGGGCCATGACGTCCGAGAGGGTCATCTGGAGGCATAAATCTGAAACAAAGGATTCATTAAAAGGCTGGTAATCCTATTCCTACATGAGGTTGAAGACAAGTCTCCTCTTTGCTAGCGACTTTCTAAATTGAAACTACAGAAACTACCATCCTTTTGCAGCAAAATCCTTACTTGTCATTGACGAAGGAATACATGAGCAGCCGCTCGTCTATGAACTTCTTCCACTCAGGCTTTTCATTAGCCAGGTCTCTGTAGTTGTCATTGGAGACGATGATGCCATCTGACTCATAAGCCAGCTTGACGATGAAGCGATCGTCATAACAGACAACGCGCCGACCTTGGACGCGCCGTGAGGGGGTGAAGACCAGGATTTTTTCTTTCTCAAGGCGCCGCAGGATCTCCTGATCTGAGAAAGTGGGAAAAATTCAGGTGACGGACATAAAGGAGAGAAGGAATCACACTGCTTAAAGAGAATATTTTTTTTTTTCACTTACCTGTTATTGGCGCGTCGGGGCGGGACTGCTCTTTCCTCCAAGCAGGCACGAAAACCGTGACTTCCTGATGGCCGCGCTCCACAAACCAGTCTACAGCCAGCTGGATGCCCTGGCAGGAAAACACCTCCTTGTTTCCATGACTGTAGGGCATAACAGAAATATGTCTTCACATGTATCATGTTAAAATGTTACATTTGTGTTCTTAGATTGTATTTGCCTGTTTTACTTAAAGTTTCTGATTCCATTCAGTCAAACCTATAATAAATAATCAGGGTTTTTCCCAGGGTTGGCCACCAGGCCAGGTGTTTCTGTTGAACCAGGTTTATAGGTGACACATTTAACTGGACATGCCTGGCCAAAGCGTTCCTTCTCACCTCATGGCCACGTTGCTGCCGTCCACCACAATCGGCCGCAGGTTGTCCTGGTCATAAGCAGGCTCCAAGGGTAGCGGAGAGTCCGATCTCTGGCCATCTAGCACGTCAGAGCAGCCACAAGACGAGGATGACGACGACGATGAGGTAGAGGTCAACACTCCCGCTGGCTGCTCGCCGTCAGGTTTGGTGCCCAGCTTGACCAGTTCGCCCAGTATGTCGTTGATGAGGGTGTCGGGTCCGAGCTTGGACAGCACCTGGCGCACAGTGTCTTCGGAGTAACCCAGCTTCAAGGCGAACTCCAGCTTCGCCTGGTATTCCTTTCCCGCCGGCTTGGCCGCTGGTTCTGGTGCGGGGGAGTCGGCCGGAGGTTCGGCCGGAGGTTCGGGCGGGTCCCGCTCCGGCCCTCCTGAGGGATCCGACGGAGGCTCCGGCGGCCCCTCCGTGCCCAGATCCACACATGGCGTGCGGCACAGCGGCTGGTGGGTGTTTTTACTGGAAGTGTAGCTGACCTCTCCTCCGTCTGAGTCTGCTGTGGCCGGCGGCGCCGACTTGCACTCGCCATCGGACCCACCGCTCTCCTCCTGAGGGGAACCAACCGCGGTGGTGAAGCTCTCCGCCTGCTCCTCCATAGCAGGAGGTCCGTCAAGGCCGCCAGCCTGCCGGTCGGCCCCTGCTACGTGGAGATACTCCAGGTCCGGCGCCAGGTCGAGGACTGCTCCCGCCTCCACATGGTCCTTCTGGCCCATGGATCCGTCACAGACATCCAGCACACCGGGCCGAGCGGCGCTCCTTCACAAAGCTCCACTCATCTGAGCCTGACGGGGGAGACGAAGAGGAGTTACTCACCTTCAGCAACCTTCACCTTCAGGACTTTTCTTTTACTAATCATCCGCAGCATCGTTTACACTTACGTTAACAGAATGAAACCTGGAGACATACGAATTATTAACTCAGTGCAGCAAACAGGATAATAAGGCAGAAAATTCTTGAGCAACCGAGAACCACCTGTATTATTTTTTGCTCTGTTGACGCGTTTCCATAGCAACTGACTGACAACATCACTAATATATTAGGACTCAAAATCAAAAAGACATCAAATTCTGCAGAACATGTCAAAGTCAAGCTAGCATAGCTAACCTACTTCCCTTTCCCTCACTATTTTGTTTTTATTAACACATTTTCCTGACCTTCTCATCAAATTATTATAGTATTGGCAATTAGTAGCAAAGCATTACATCCATTTTTCTTTAATATATCATGTGCATTTGATAGTCACTACTTGATAGCCAAAACCAACTGTAGTCATAACCTAGCAGTGCTTTGCCCTCCAGCAGGTAGCTGTGTAGCAGGACCTAGCATACGTGATATCATGCTGCAACATATCGACATATAGCAGCCAGAATCTGCTTTATAAAAAGAAAGTTACCAAATAATAATGTAATAATAATGTTTTCTCTTTGTGTTTGTGTAAATTTATAATGTACTCTGCTTTGGTTCTGACTGTGTGCCGCACCCACAAAGAACCAAAGGGTCCCCCTCACTGTAATGAATGAATGAATGGACTCCCGCCTCCCCCCAAGAAGCTGACCTCAGTATGTTTTAAAAAGCGCCGTGCCAACGCACATTAATCTGCGCAGCAACATGGGATGAACTGCTTTATATGAAAACAAGACATCCAGCCGTTAACCCCCCCAATTCAGTCAACCTTATAATTAAGGTCCATATGCTCCCTCCCACCCTGAGGTGCTACAAATATCTGGCAAAACCTGCATGATACCACCTCAAATTAAACTCCCTGACTGCATTTATCTTTAATGGAAAATGCCTCTTAATGGTGAAGCTGTACAGAGATGCAACAATTTGGCCATTTTTAGCTCAAAAATCTCACCTTTTCCAGGAGCTGCTGCCTGAAAAGCATTCCTCCTGTAAGAGGAAATAGTTTTTCCTCTGCTTTCACGTCTGTGGTTTGTTAGCCTGCTACGTTTAAAGAGAGAGCTGATAACAAGAAGGCTGAACAGAGCCACTTTTTTTTTACTCTTTTGAGCTGTGAAGGCATGTTGGGTTTTCCTCAAAACATGCAAAGACTGCTGGGTCTGCGGATAATTTGAATTGTTGTACAACTATATAATTATGCAAACTGTCATACAAAGCCAGTGTTCAGATCAGAGTTGCTGTGACACAGACTGCTACAGAAGTAGCAAATAGCATCTAAAACAACTCTTTGAAGAAACTTGCATTATCCAAGTTGCAACATCTAACTTCTCATTTGAATCAACAACATATTTTTGACTTGAATTGTACTTAGAAAGGGAAACTGGAACTTGCTAAAGTCAGAAGTCTTCCACAAAAAAAATCCTTTGTGAACGTTATAATATTTGGCGTATTAAAGTTATAATTTAAGAGTCTTTAATTGATGAAAAGGACTCAAAGGTGTTTTCTGCTGCAACAGAACGAAGTGGAGAGAAGTTTGAGAAAGAAAGAAAGAAAGAAAGAAAGAAAGAAAGAAAGATAGAAAGAAAGAAAGAAAGAAAGAAAGAAAGAAAGAAAGAAAGAAAGAAAGAAAGAAAGAAAGAAAGAAAGAAAGAAAGACACTAGATGTTTGATGTCCATGTTAATGTCCAGTGACAAGCACAAAGATTTGGATAAATCTCACAAAGGTTTTTACAGAAAATATTTCCAGTTAAACAAAAAAAAAACATGCCAACGTTTTGTGCAGATGAGAAAAAAAGTCAAGATTTTTCCTGAAAACAAGTCAGACAAGATCTGGACAAAGCAGACGAGGGGAGGTGAGACGACTCAGAGCTGCCGGGAGGGGAGGGGGGGGAGGGTGGAGAGCATTTTATGAAACAGGACCTGCTGATCTACTGTTGCTAAGCTACAGCTGCTGAAAGCATGCCAAGATAGGAACGTTCAACCGGCTACCCGAGCAAAAAAAAAAAAAAAGTCCTATATGGGGGCCGAGCTGGGCTTAAGTGTGCCTCACTGACAACAATAGAGCTGCAGCAGTGATTAGGATCGGGGGCCTTGGCATTTACCACTGTGGGCGTCGATGATGCCCAAGAGCACATGAACAAGATCTACCTCACAAGGTGACTCATGCTCAGACAAAGAGTGAGGCCACGCTTTATTTCATAAGGTCCAACTAAAAGCATCACATCAGCAGGACCCAAGGATACAAGCAGTTGAATCAACAACCCTGCTGCCGACAAGCAAACTGAGTAAATGTGCTGGAAAGCAGGAGAGCTGTTCATTTTGTGTTATCAGAGATCATAGATGAAGACACACACATACAAAAAAAATGTAATAAAATAAAAGGGTGATGTAGTTCAAATCCAAACTACTGAAGGTACAAAAATAGACTAGATTTCCAGAAAATCCAAAAACATTCAACTCGTCATCAACGCTTCTTGTTTGGATCTTTTCAGTGTCGGATTTTCAAGTCGTCCGGCTTTCAGTTGCAACGTGAAAGCGTCAAAACGAGCCCCTTCTCTTAACCGCTGGGGGAACCTTTCAAACGCCGCTGATGAATATGTAACACACTCCTTACAGCCGGAGTGTGCAGAGGAGGAGGGACGGCGGTTTCTCATGGGGGGGGGTCGTCTGGCGGCGCATGGCTGCATGTACAGCCGCCACCATGCAAAAGTTAATGTAGAAAAAAAAGGGCAGAATCAGATGGGGGGTAGCAAAGTGTGTGTGTGTGTGTGTGTATGTGTGGGGGGGTGGAGCAGCAGATGTTTACCGATCGTCTCCGTAGACTTTATTCAGACTGATTCGTTAAAAAACCTTGAGAAACACAAATTGAGCTGCAAATATTTGTTTCAGCTTCTGTTCTTTGTAATTTAGCAACATGTGGGGGAGGGGACACTTCTAGTCCAAATGCTATTCTAAAGTCCTAAAACTTTCTAGGCACATCAATAAAGCTGTGATTTGTTTATGCCGTTAGAGATCATTTTAGAGTCAATGTGTATTCATATCTTAACTTCTTTTTAGGTATGTTTTTAAGTATATTGACCAATTTTAGAATTGTTGAAGTTTATTTTATGGGCTTTTTTTACCCTGATTTTCAGCAAACAATTCTGGTTTGAATTGCTCAATTTTCTTTTATGAGCTCGTTGATGAAAATTATGAAATTGGGACGTCCAACATGCTCTAAGGACATTTTTTCTTAACTATTCCAGACTATTTAGTTTTACTGTGACCACACATTAAAACTTCATCGTCAACCAGCATATTAAAAGCTTCTGATTTATTGCAAACAAGTTTAAGAAGCAGCTTCCAGGTGGGTAAGCAATAATATTTTGCTGGACGGTAAATTGCCCCAGAAGTTGTTTTGAAAATATGTTCAAGTAATTTAATGGTAGTGGCATGATAACGCAAGCACACATTCTCAAAGATCAAACATTAAAGAGAAAAATGATAAATCAAGAAAATGAAAATGATTGATATCATTTTAATTGATCGTGCGATCAATTTATTGCTAACCATCTACGCAAACTTTTCCCTGTTTCACCCCAGAAAGATGGATATGGGGTCAATCAGGGAAAAGTTGTAGCATAAAAGTGTAGATCTCGAATTACATCTTGTCTCATTTTTATAAAATATTGCAGCTTTTATGAAATCAAACCTCAAACAATCATTCCAACATGTCAAGTTTCAACGATACTGAGTTAACACTTAGCGGAATAACTCAGGACGCAGTCACTTCTAATGAAAACAGCTAAAATCACACGTCAGCATTTCACAGCGAGAGCTTATGGTTAGAATATGATGACTCTGCATTTTAAAGGCTGTTTCTCATGTCTGAACCTCAGACGTTTAGTTTATCGTTGCTGTGAGCCAGAGAGCCGTCTGATTGGAGCAGCGTATGAACATTTTTTTAACTTATTATTGTCAAATTGTTTGTATTTTATAACTTTGAATGTCTACATTTATCATTTGTCTTTGTCTTGTCTATTATGACGTGTGCTGCTGGCTGTCTTGACCTCTCTTCACCCTTGTGTTCTTGCATAATATTACTTGAAAATGGTCTCAAAACAACAATATTATTATTTATCATAATAATTTCTGGAGCAGGTCTATTTATTAGACCAAAAAGGTTTACTCTCTCATGCACACATCCTGATTGGGTTGCAAAACGTCTCCGATATCAGAGTCAGGTCAGGTCCAGGGGAATAATTGTGTAATTGCCAGCAGAAAGGTGGAGGGTTCATATCACTCACCAGAGCCAGACAGACCTGGGTGTCTCATTTCCACATGTTTAAATCCTCGCTGAGCCGATGAGGAGAAACGCTGCAGGTGAAACGGACGCAAATCGGGAGCCAAAGTTGCTCCATCCAAGCATCTTCCGTTGCGAGACGGCGTCCTCCAGCAAGCCGGTTGGACAATGAGCGGCCGGACAGATGGAGCAACAATGTCCGCCGTCGCCTGGTTTGAAGTGGCAGCTTCTTCACCAATCAGAGAGCAGCAGATTTACACCCAGACATGAGGAGGAGGAGGGGAGTGGCTCTGGGCAGATGCCTGCTTCCCTAAGGCACGCGTTCTCTCCAACACACACACACACACACACACACACACACACACACACACACTCCTGTCCCAAGCCTGAAAGGGGGCTTCCCCTGTGTGGCCGATGAATCAAGGAGGGGAGGGCTGGTCAACAATAGAGCCACACAAAGGGAGGCTGGGGAGGGCAGCTGCAGCGTGGGGAACACCTGGCTACGGAGCAGCACAGTCACTCTTCTCTCTTTTGTTTCAGGCTGGGGGTGGTGCTGCCAGGGGGGCTGGGGGGGGGGGGGGCAGGCTGAACCGCCCGGCCCTTAAGGATGGGCTGGATGAGCTTAAGCAGGAGAGAAACGCGAAGTGGGGAGTTCACCAAGTTTATGTCCCTCTTCTGCATTGTTGTGGCACACTTCGGACAGATGATGACTGGGAAGCACAAATCTTTGCTCCTCTTTGTCTCCATGACGCCCACTGAGCCTCTGGCTCATCGTAAACATGGCAGCATCATGGAGCAAAAACAACAAAACGCAGTTCGAATAAAAGCCAACACACTGAAACTAACGGTTAATTTAGTAATCGATTCTTCTATTGATTATTCTGACAATAAATCGGATAAAACATTGACACATTCTGCAGATTTTTCATTGAACCACATTTTTTTTTTTTTACACAGTATTAGAAATAGAAAACAAGCATTTTATTGCTTAAAATATAACAGCAGTATTCCTTTTCGTGAATTTGAACCAGCTGGAGCCAAAACTGACAATATTTACAAAGGAGATTTAATCTTAAATGGAACATAAATTTTGTTCAGGTTGGGCTTAGTTACTGTTCTAAGCCCAACCTGATGTATTTAAGATGTATTTTTCAGCAAAAGGCCTTTTTGTAAAAAATTAATCTGCATAGTTCTAAAAGCTTTTAATTTCTACAGAGTGAATTTAAGGAAGGATGAATGAATGAAATTATTTCAGGCACATGATCTGTACTTTATGCTGAATTTGAGACGTAAACTATGAGACCACAGTAAATAATTCCTAAACTTCTTCCAGTTTAAAGTATAAATCTGCATTGATCTGGACGAAAAATGACCTTGCAGCTATTTACTGTGTGGAAACGATTCTTTGCGTGGTCTGCAAACTCTGGAAGCAGCATTCATTAAAATTCAAAAACTATGTAACCATCAATCATCAATTATCACTGATCGGATGTTTTGCTCTTAGAGTCAGATAGAGAAAACTTGTTGGACCAGGAGATTTGCAGACCATCTGTCCTGAACCCTCAACTGCTTCACTTTTACTTATGAAAACGGAGCAGAGCTTAAGTTTCCACATGCTTTACCCCAACATGTTATTAACGCAAACAGTTACAAATGTGCAGCTTCTACCGATCAGATATAGACTTTTATCTACCGAGCCAACAAGGCAGAAGGTAGTTTATTGGAGAGCAGAGTCACCAAACTAAGGTTTCATTTAAATATGTCCACTTTGTTGCTCCAGGAATAACGCACAGAGTCCATGTTTTGGATTTAAACACAAAGCAGGTGGAAGAAACTGACTCCCTTCCCTTACACATGCATAGTCTCGGCCTTCCTCAGTCCACAATATCCATGTTTTTATTTCTCGATATGATTTTTTTAAGGGAATGACAACACCCTGTCCTCCTCCTCCTCCTCCTCTAGAATCCATATTTAAGACGTCGCGGAGGTCGCGCGCAGCCGCGTGCACGGCCACCGCAGAAGCCCACCACCGTCACGACCTCCTCCCCTCTCAGCTCCCACCCGCCCCGACGCGCAGCTCCTCCGGCTAATGAGGCTCAGCTCACCGCCAGACTCGGCCACTTACCCGGTCAGGGACGCCGCTGCACCAGTTCGGGGCTAAAACGAGCAAAACCTCCCATCCTGGGCCGGAGACGGACGCAACAAAACATCCGGCTGGGGCTGCAGCGTGACCCAACCAACCTCCGTCGAGCTGATATGGCAACAAAGGATTTTCCGGTTTGGAGTTTCACAATAAAATCTAACCGCTTAGTTTGGTTACAAAAAGGAGGCAAAAGCTGACACTAAGCATTTTTTTAATCATACGTCACTTTAAATTCAAAGATTTACACAATATCTGAAATACGTTTACTAAGATAATACGCTTAAGTCTCAATTTTTAAAACTATAAAAGAAACAGGAAGCTATGTCATTTAGTGTTAAAACTCATTTACAAAGCGTATTGCGCTGCTTAGAAGACCTTCTGCTGGAGGTGCAATAGCCCCCTCTTGTGGTTAGACTAAAAAAATACAAGTGATATTTTTATTATGACTAGCCAAGAGTAGTTAGCTAAAAATGAAGTTTCATAACGTACCAGACCTAAGGCCAGACTTTAGGCAGACTGAAGAGGTCCACTCAGCACTTTGTTATTCATCCTTCATAGAAAGTGATTTCATCTTACAAGTAACATTTCGAGTATAGAAACCGATTTTAAGTCAGTAAATCCTTAACATTGATTTTAAAAAGTAATAGCTCCTCCAGTAGATTATCTTCCTAAGGTTACTTGCAATCAAAACTACATAAAAAAATATGTACAGATTATTAGCCACTTCTTGTCCTAAGCAAGCTCTAGTTTAATTTTCTTTGCACCATCAGAAACAACCTAGACATTTACAGAAAAATTGATGTTTTACGAAATAATGACACAGCTCTGTAAATCACTTCTGATTTTATTCAATGGAGGAAAAAAAAGACTCAGTAAAACACAGTAATCCCCCATAGCACACAGAGAGGACATAAATTAGAGGCACGGCAGAGTGACGTTTAAGGGAAAACGTGTCACCTGGGTAGTGGAAAACATCTCCTGCCACACAGCCAGCGGCCTACTGTGCACTGCGAAGGATGCAGAGGAATCAAGTGAAATGACACTGTGGACTTATTGAGCAGAAGTTGATTATCCCTGCACAGAAACGTCTAAATGATAATACAAAAAGGGTTACAAAATACAAAACAGGGGGGGAGTCTAGCCTAAAAATAAACCATAAATATTCATACTGACACACACTGTTTTTTTAAAAACAAAAAGCAAAACAAAAGGAAAAACATCTGCTTCTGTAAACATTTCGAACATAAGATGTGCATTACAATTTAAAAACCACTGCAGTCGCATACTTATCTGTAGAGAAATGTCAGAAACAAAGACTACGTATAAAAAAAGATTGATCTGAAGTGGTTCTGTAACACTGCTGTGAGAACGAGTGATTTCATCAGCCCAAGACTACAAAAAAAAGAACCTAATATTGATCCCGTCACCTTCAGACGCACCTGAAGGCACCGTCTGACAGCAAAGACTGCTGGGAAGATGTGTTGTCTGAATGAAAGCACAGATGCATTTGAACTGTGGGAAGGGAGGGGAAGTGAAGTGAAGAATGGGCTTCAGATATGACAAGTAAAAACATTTGTTTTGGTTTGGATGCCTTTTGATCTGGACATGATTATGTAAACAACCAAGCATCATTAAAAAGAGGTCCAGGATTTGGGTGACACGGCTGGTTTTAGGAGTTCCAGCTGTGCACGACATCCAAATGTCTTCAGGGTTTAGCTCCAATTTGAAAATCGACGGGGAACCCTTCGAAGGCAACCGTAAAGCTACAGATGAAGCCTGAAACGGGTAAACGTCCCGATTGTGCAGAGACGACGAGCAGATTCTTATTCCCTTTTTCCAGCCCGTCATCCTGCTAATCCTGCATGCTAATTCACAGTTTAACCCTAGCCCTACTTGGAACTAATATAAAAAGAAAAAGAAAACAGGATGAATGTCACATTTCTGGATGTGTTTACCTTGTGTGTTTTTATATTTCCAGTAGAAAAAAAAAAAAGAAACCTGACGACAGCAGAGTCAAACCGAACACTTCATGAGAAAGTTAGAGCCCTAAAAATATTACAGATTGAGGATAAATAGTGTGGATTTTTCCTTTACAGCTCGTCTGATGTGTCCTGCTTTGTTGCCGTTTATTTATATGCAGCAAGTCACATACAAAATATACAGTGTATTTAAAAAAAACAAAAATAACGGGGTGTAATTTTGCGCCATTACGTCACCAACAGGGAAACTGTCAAAACATAACTTACAGCACAATGAGGCAAAGTGGTAAATGTGACTGGAAAACCTGCGCGAGTCTGTAGTTAGCATGTACAAGCTGCTGATCCTGTACCCTGTGTTTAACAGACAAATCAAGGAGTTTTCACTTTAAGGCGAACAAAGTGAAGGCGCAGATTCGCACGGCAAGCACCAATCAGAGGGGAGGACTGGAGTTGTTCAGAAACATGCTGGACAGGGAGGTCAACAGCTACACAAGTTCTGGCACATCAAGTTTTGTTTTCCCAAACAGCAAAAGCTGCCTTGTGTCGACCCTCCGGACAATTTGCTAATTACATACGAGTTTTACCGTGACACACAAAGAAATCGATTACCATTGTTCCCTCGGTGGAGATGGAGGAAAGGGCAGCGAGGCGACTACAGACCTAAAGGTGACCAACCCCAACACGCCTCCATTTGCTCGCGCTTTATTTTCATGATTACAGTCCAAACCGCGGTTGGGTTTTTGCCTGAGCGTGAGAGAGGGAGCTGCTCCGGCTCAGGCTCGGGACGGGTCCGTCTCCGTCGTCGGCTCGTCGCTGCGCGGGCAAAGTCGTCTCCATGGCTACCAGCTCATAAGGGAGGAGCGCCCCAGGGTCATAAAGTACACCTGGCTGGCGCCGCCTTGACGCACGGAGGCGAAAAAGACCTAAAAACAAAAACAACAACAAAAAATAAATAATAGTTTAGGTGGAACAAAAGATACAGACACATAAAAGTACTGATCACAAGAGACATGCTACTATTTTATAATATGCCAAGTTAAAAAAAAAAAAAATAGCATTTCATTCTGACCTTGTCATTCCTCTCGCAAAGAAATTTAAGTCTCTGGGCTCTTTTGTGCATAAAGACGCCGTCCAGGTGTCCCGTCTCCACTGAGCGGATCTCGATGGCCTTCTCCCCCCAGCCCATTATCTGGTTTGACCTAATGTAGGCTGCAGCAGAACAAGGAGCGCGTTACCTTCATGAGCCCCTGACCAACTTGTTCAGCTCCCGTGTAGAAACGCCTCCTCACCCACTGACGTCGGCATCTCTCCCCACTGCAGCACCACGTCCTTGGTTATGCGGCCGTAGGTGTTGACGTAGACGCCCTCGTCCTCGTAGCACACCAGCAGCTCGATGCCGTCCGTGTTGGGGAGGATGATGATGGCGTGGCACTGGATGTTGGTCTGGATCTGGAGGAACGGAGAGTCGGTGCGGTGAAGAGCGGAAAGCGACACCGGGGGCTTTGCGGTCCGGGCCCCAGCCCTTACGTGTGTGGGCAGGTAGATGTCGTAGACGGCGCCGGAATCCACGTCGACGGCGTGGAAGCCTGAGCAGGAGCCGTAGATGACCTTTAACCTCTGGCCCTCCTCCACGGTCAAGTCGACCAGCAGAGGCTTGTGGACGAGGTCGCCGAAAGACTAAAGACCAGCCAGGTGCGTGTTAGATTCAGAGATGTTTTCAGTGTCGGGTTGAAATGTGGCAAAATGTGAAAGTTTCATGGGGTAAAAATCCTTTGACTAGAAAACCGAATCTGTTTTGCTCCTTACTTTGAATGCCATGAACTTATGGTAGGGCTTGGGAGCCCAGGCGTACACTTCCACAGAGTTCTTCAAGGCCAACACCAAGAACTTAATCCTCTCGTATTTCACTATTTCACGTTAAGGGGAAAAAATAACAAATTTCAGGTAATCATCTAAGACTTTTCAAGGATTTCTGGTTTGCAAACAAGATTGAAATAAATATAATTTATTCATAAAATTGAAAGAAACGACAAAACATACCGACTTTGTAGTGGACGCAGCCCTCCAGGTCACCCACGTTCACCCAGCCCTGCTTCTTCTCCACTTCAGGGTCGTTGTGCAAAATCTTGTTCCTGAGCCAGGACAGGTAATAGACTCGCAGCTTGTTCTTTTTACCTGCAGCAGCCCAGAGAAGAGTCGTAAAACCGGCTTTGTATAGAAAGTGCAGAGATTCTGAATTTGGAAACCCGTGTGCGTCTCTCACCCGATATGGTGACCAGAACGTTGAGTCCCTCCAAGACGTCCATCTGCTGGATGCGACGCCGGTTAATCAGTGGGTAGACTTTCCCCTGACCGCTCCGGTCCAGGAGCATCAGCCCGCTCTCTGTCCCGACCAGCAGGTTCACTCCTGACGCAGACGCAGGACAACAAAGTCAATCAGCTCCCATTTATGGATTTTTTATTTGATTTATTTGATTTTAAATCCTACCCCAGAGTGCTGCACACAGGATCTCAGAGTTGAACCTCTTCTTGTACTTGCGGATCTCTGGAGTGTCGCTCGGTGGGCGCGTGTTGACGGGGTTGACGTTGACCACCGATCCTTTACGAGACGGGTCGGACCTCAGTGGGTCAGCGAGCCGACCTTCTTGACCAAATCCAGCTGGAGGAGGCGGACAGAAGCAGCTCTGGTTGGACTTTTTAAAAATATATATACAACACTCTCAATCTAAAAAAAACTCCCTGCGATTAGGAGCCAATATGTGAAAAGAGCTTTAAAATAAACCTGACTTTGTTTGTAGATTTATTAAACATTTCTTGCCATTTTAAGACTTCCAGATGCAAAACAGAAACATGTCTTATACTATACATAACAGTATGGAGGAACATTTTCCAAATATTCATCCAATATTTATAGGTGTGTAGTAAAACTAATGAGTTTTATATGAAAAAAAAAAGCACTAAAATAGCTGAAAGTACAAATAAAGTGTTAGTTGCTTTTATTTTAAAGGGTACACATAACTGAGCGTTTAAAAATAATACACAGTCTGTTTCAATATTTTCCAAAATGGCCGCCTCACCCATGTTGTTAAGGGAGCTGCCACTGGATGGAGAGATCTGAAGAAGACGAGGGTCAATGAAGGGTGTGAACGATGAAGAGGACTTGTGTTTGGACATGGAGTTGTTCTCTGACTGGGACTGGAAGATATTTGACATTAGGAAAGAAACAAAAGTTTTAAATGGGAAAGCAGCAATGAAGGCTTCAACCTTCACAACTAGTTAGAAAAAGCTGGAAGAAAAGTTTTGAAAACTGCGTCTGAAATTAAATCACACTAAACTTTTCCTGTTTCCTGTACTGAATGTCAGAATAATGACATTTAACATTGAAATGTAACGATGGTCATTATGGTCAACTTAAATTTTGGCAAGGAAAATATCTGAATGAATTTGCAAACTTAAATTTTGCCGTTTATGCACACAAAAGAAAGTCTTCTACCTGAAAGGCAAGATAGCCCCAACTTCCATTGGTGTGTTTCTGTGTGTGTTTTCTTAAAACGGATGGAAGTGGCTAAATTATGTTGTTGTGTTTGACATTTAGCAAACAGAAATAATTATGTCGATTCTACCTAAAACAGGAAAAGTTTAGCCAGATTTAAAGTCAGATGGCGAGAACAACAAGGTTTTTCTTTTTGCACACAATCAATAAATTCTTACAAAACCACTTCAAGCTGAACTTTGTCGACACAAATGAGCAGTAAAACATGTTGAAACAAACGGATCACGTGCAGAATGTTAGTTTTTCAGAGACGGGCGAGAGAAAAAACAAACGAAACAAACGGACAACGACAAGAACTGAGCTGAAGGAAATTAAAGTCTTTCCAGACGCAGGCCGCTGTGATTTGTTAGAGGGAAAAAACAACAAAGATTTGTTTAATCACAAGAGATGCAAGTCATTCTAGTCGGAATCGTCCCGCCGTCGTTAATCCTAAGATCCGGTTTAGTTTCCGCCATGTTGTGTCCACATTCTGCTAGCTGGAGGCACCGATGTTAGCGGCGGTTTGATGCAGTGGATTGTGGAGCAGGAGAGAAGAAAAAAGCAGGAGCTCAGGGATTAAAACCAGGTGTCAGTGGAGTCAGACGGAGGCGAAAGTGAAGCCAGGAGGATGCAGACGGGAACCAACAGCCAAGGACTGCACAGTCGGTATAGACGGGATCAGATGTGTGCGCCGTGTCTGTAAATTATTTTGTTTTACTAGGCCTGGGCGATACAGTTTAAAATAAAATTGGACGTTTTTTCCCCTTACCAGATTCAATTTTCTTTTTTTTTTTTTTTCCTTGCTTTATTTCTAAAAGCGGCTTATATTTCTGTGAGCTGTGCAAGTTTTAGGGTCACGCTAGGAGAATTTTTGTTAAATTGTGAGAATATAATCATAACATTAGCAGAAATTCAGACACAGTTTTACCAGAAGAATGTCATAAAGGTTGTTTTAACGAGTAAAAAGCTTGAATAATTAATTTAATAAATTCACTACACTTTATTCTGTAGATAGACTCCATTCTTGTAACATTATGACTATTTTCTCTATTTAAAAAATTATATTTTGTTGTAGAGTTGAGCTGAATTC
>CAEGAF010015054.1:0-44008 GCA_903067075.1 Micropoecilia bifurca
GAGAGAGAGAGAGAGAGAGAGAGAGAGAGAGAGAGAGAGAGAGAGAGAGAGAGAGAGAGAGAGAGAGAGAGAGAGAGCAAAACTTTCAGCTCATTTCAAAATGGATGAACACAGAAAAATTGCTGTCAAAGGACAGGCTGGTTTAGAAAATGTTGGTCGAGTCAAGGTAACAACGGTAATTCTGTAGGGAGTGCGTTTAGTCTGAACACAGCATAAGGCTGATGCAGCGTCCTTAAATGCCACTATAGAAGAAAATCCTGCCAAAGCAAATTTCTAAGCTACACAGATGCATTTGTTTACTTTTTCAGAGAAAATGCCTTCATTTAGAGACATCCACTAAATATTCCAAGGAGATGCTCAGTTCTGTACTCCTTAAATTTAAAAAAGACAAAAGCTTGACTAATTAGGTTTTCATTTAGGGGATTTCTAACATAAGGTGTTGTGCCCTTATTTGTCCTTTTATTTCTTTCTATCTAGCTTTTACTGTTGAAACGGTTCAAGGACAAATTATCAGATATCAACAGAAATACTACTATGGCCATAGATTAAAGGCAAGTGTTTATGTTACCTACATCACATCGGTTCTCAAAGTCTGCTGATTGGGATGCCTTTCTATGGCAGACATATTTATCAGAAGCCTTCATTTCATTACACCAATCCTAATTGGTTGGTGATTGTGTTGTCAGCACCCCCTACAAAGCATCAAAACCTCTTCTATCGACTTATGGATGAGAGTATTGCAAACCAACATGTGAGCTGCTTTTCTCCTGACCCTTTTCAAGACTAATTTGTTCAAAGAGACACTATGAGGTTCTGCAGACCCTGGCAGCACATCTCCAAGGGTCACAGAGCTACACTATCAATCCACCGCCATCGTAATAGAAGGCGGTTCCCTCTGGGCGTCTCGCATGCCAGGCGTCTGCCTGTTGAGTTAGTAGATTTTCATGAGAGGAATCAGGTCCAGGCGGTTTTGATGAAAATACTGGGCCTTAAGATTAGCCGTTTCTTTCTTAAAAGGACAGAAAAGGCAAGAACAAAGATCTTATGCAGAGATGGGGATCAAAACATGGAACAAAGGGCAGGTTGGAAAAAAAGAAACGGAGGAGTAGAAAGATAAAATGACGGTGGAAAAACAAGAGGTGGGAAAGTAAAGCAGGACTCGAGATTGACCCCCACATCAAAAAGATATGTTAAACAAATTCAATGACAAGGAGATAAGAACTAAGTCTAAAACGAATTGAGCAATCTCATTGCCTTTTCCACTCATGTCTGCATATCACGGCAGCAGCAACATGGGAAAAAAAGTTTTACTTGTTTAAGAGATTGATTGTGACAGGATTTAAAGTTCTGGGGATTTTCTAGACAAGCTGATCCTTTATTTAACCTTAGGGCGCGCACTTTCTCCTGAAACTGTTCATTTCTCTTCCTACTCCTGAGACGTGAATAAGAAAAAAAAATATTTGCAGCTGAAGTTAAATTTTAATTAGCTTGTTTTAGCCGTTGTATATGTTTCTAAGGACTTATTGAAGTGAAAATACAAACAAGATATAGCACTAATACTCTACCTGTGCAAAAATAAAACCACTCCAAGATTTTGATTATATTTACTTTGAAAAATACACGTTTGTTGGAAAAATAATAAAATCCAAAAGCAAACGGTGCCAACAATCACTCATAAATGACAGGCTAAGTCACACATCTCTAGACAAATTGTATGCGTGACCTAAAAACTTCCACAACGTGCCTTTTTATTTTATTAGCAAAGAAAAAAATTCTGTCTTATTTTATTATGAAAGACAGAGACAGATCTTTTATGCATAAAACTTCAGAAAGTTAAAGTTTTCAATCCACTGAAAAATTTCTGCTATTCAATCAGGTACTGGGGGAAATATGCAAAGCAGTCATACCTCTCCCCCACATGATGCTGCATACTGTCGCTTAGTTGGTTGGAAGATGGCCACAGACATGCAGTCTACTTAAAACCAACTAAATACAGTCAATATGATAAGATTATAGTAATCATATTGATGTACAATGAACCAAAACATACAGCCAAGCAAAAGAGATCACTAAAGTGAAGAAGTGGAACATCCTTGAATGGCCAACTAAGAACCCTGACATGATTCCAACTGGAAATTTTACTTGTTAAGGATTAAACTCCAGACAGAAATGTCCACAAACAGCACAGGCCTGATGGAGCTTTTAAAAAAGGGGAAACCCAACATCTGGTGATGTCTACGAGTTTTAGGCTACAGGCTCTCATTGCCAGCAAAGGCTTTTCAACCACATATTCTGAATGAACATTGTGTGTTTTCAGTTTTTTAAATTGTTCAATTACTTTTGAGGCCCTGAAAATAAAAATAAAAAATGCTTTAGTTCCTCACATTTTTATGCAATTCTTTTGTTCACCCTCTGAATTAAAGCTGGAAATCTGAGCTTCAACAGCATCTGCGTTGCTTTATGTAAAATTCATTGTGGTAACATACAGAACCAAAACTAGATCTGCTCTGATCTGGAAGGAGAGTTCCAACACTTTCATGGCCAACCTCGAGTCTTAAAAAGCAAAAGGAAACGAACCGCACGTTTTTATATTACAAAAACGGTCAGATAATACAAGCCTCTTACTTTTCAATCAATTTATTCTGGCTTTGTCAACAGAGGATGACCTCATAAAGATCCCTTTTCTTCTTTCTTTTGGCTCCTGCCCCGCAGCGCCTAACGCTTCACATGTGGAAACAGCCTAAAGTAGGATTAGTTTGGTATTGTGACTTACTTGGGTTGGGGGGAAAAAGGGTGCAGCTCTTGCAGTGGATGATCTCCTTCACGACTGGAACGTCCTGGGAGACGGGTGTGGGCACCATGCCGAGGCCGGGCATCATGGGATTTATGGGGGTGATTCCAGCCATCATGCCAAGGTTAGGATCAAAATCTGGAAGCGAGACAGACACAGAATTGTTCTAACTCACCCCAGAACTCTGGTCCGATATCGATTAAACACAAACAGAATCTATTGCATTGCAATCCAAACTGTGTACTTTCCCTCCTCTGTGAATCAACATCAGTGACCTAGCAGCAGCCTACACTTAATGGCAAACACAGCCCCCTCATGAATAAATCATCTGTTAAACAACATGCATATTTTAAGACGTTTTCACTGAGTCACTCCTTCTCTGTCACCCCAGCTGTTTGAATGATGAACTCACAGATAATGTAGTTGGCTCTGAAGCCTACATCACAGATAAGATTTATTTGCAATATTGATTTACACAGTGGGGCGTGACTACATGGACACAAACACATGCATATAAACAACGGTGGCATCCGAAGCTGCCACACCGGCTTTTTAAGTGCATTTGTGTGCCTGCGAGGAGCGTTGTGAAATGCAAATCACTGCATCCTGCACTACGAGCCTCGGCTTCACCTGCAGAGGATTTGGAGCTGACATTTATACGGCAGGTTGCTTAATGCGTATGCACCTGCGCGCGAGCATGCAGGAGCACCGCTCACTAAAACAAATCCTTCACCAGAAATTATGTGCACGCTGCACTATCCTAGATATGAGGAAAGGGGGGAAAAAAACTACTTTACAGAACGTGGGATTTGCTGACTGCAAGTGAGTGTCGACAGAATCGGTACCATGATGTGCATAAATAAAAAGCAACATGATGAATCAGACGTATCAAGAAACACGTCTTTAAATGATTTATTTTAGCTTGGATGTAAAAACGCTGGTGTGGGTTATTAAAAGCAGTCTGGGCAGAAGCAGCAGAGAGATGAGACCCTGGCTACTTTAATGTTAGACTAATTATAAATAACACTGAAACATGTTACATACAACAACTAAGCTGTGTACAAAAGAGAATCGTATAATAAAAATGCAGTTCAATCCAAAAAAGAATCATAACTATTTAAAATGACAGAAAATTGTTGTTATTGAGACGAATGCTGACATGTTTTCAGAGCACATTTTCTGCTTGTCGGAGCATAATTTATATAGGTGCTGTTTTCTTACGTTTGTGGTCTGGTAAAATAACATTTAGTAAAGTTTTCCGAGCATAAATGCCTTTCATTTTTGTCTGCAGCCGTTCTGCTGTTCTTTACCCACTAATTTCATGGTAAAGTCATAATTACTACTCTTCAACTTAAACAGCATACATGTCAGAGTCTGTGTTGCAATTATGGTGGAAAAACGCTCCCCGTTTACCACTACGGCATAACGTGCTGTGAAAACCTTAAAGGCAACTCAACAATTCTCACTTTGTTTTTAAAGATGTGTTTGAAGATTTTTATTATTGCTGTGTTTTTTTTTCTTTGCATTGTCCCTTCAGGGCTTTATTTGGATCAAAGCACAAAGTCCAAAACAAACAAACTAATGGAGGCCATGAAGTTATAAAGATTGCCTGAAGGGTACAGCCACAAAATTCAATGTATTTTATGTTCTACAATGGGTGCACACTTATTATGACCATATTTTTATTTGGATTTTTTGACTTCAAGCTGGACATACATGAATGCTTAATGGATTTAAGCATAGCAGGTGATGTGTATCTGTGTAATTAGAAGGTGTGACCTGAGGAGGTCAACACCCTACATAAAGGTTTGCATAATTATTAGGCAGATTATTTTCTTTAGGCAACAATGGCCACAAAAAAAATATATATCTAACTGACTCTGAAGTCAAAACACTATCAAAACGATATTGAGGCTCGATCATGAAACCGTCAGACAATTTGCTGCACATATTCAACAGGGTTGCACCAAATGTACCAAGAAAAGAAAGCTGCAAATTAACCATCAAGGATTTCAGAAGACCCAAGTGTGAAGTCACCAGGATCCCGTTATCACCCTGTTCATAACTGCAACCTACCTGGATCATCAAGAAGTAAAAAAAAAAAAAAAAAAATTCAGGTCCTACAGATATTGCCAGGGTAAGAGAGGCTGAAACCCGGCTACCACTGAAAAAGACTCACAAGCTGATGCATCTAAACTGGTCCAAGAAATATCTGAAGACAGATTTTTCCAAAGGTTTTGTCGATGAAATAAGAGTCTTGTGGATGTGGCTGGATCAATAACAGCTACAGAGCTCAATTTCCAGTCAGACACCAGTAAGGTGGAGGTGGGGCACTGATATGGACCGGATAATATTGAAGATGAGTCGGTCTGAACGTTTTAAAGAAGGGCTCAAAATCAACTTCAAACCTTTTTCCAGTTGTTAGACAGGACGACTTTATTTAAGCAGTGATGCAGGAGGAGGTTTCTTGTCTCTTTTAAAAAGGCAATAATTTTAAAAGTTGATCACTCAATCACATGCATTCAAGTGGCAAACCCAGGGGTGGGCAACTCCAGGCCTCGAGGGCTCTAGGCCTCTTGCAACTTTTAGATGTATCTCTACTTTAACACACCTGAGTCAAATAATGAGGTCGTTAGCAGGACTCTGGAGAACCTGATTGCACTTAGGAGGTGATTCAGCTGTTGGATTCAAGCGTGTTGGACCCAGGGAGACATCTAAGAGTCGTAGGACACCGGCCCTCGAGGACCAGGATTGCCCACCCCTGGGCTAGCCAGTAAAGAGACCCTTCCTCAGCTGATCTGAACCGGATTGAGAATGTGTGGAAAAGTTCTTAAACAGGATTTTCAGTGACGGAAAGCAAACCAAACTGGATGTGAACAGTGTCTGGGAGGCTGTGGTTGCTTCTGCACAAAACGTTGATGATCAAAATTATTAAGAAACCGACAGACTGGAAGACTGATCACTTTGAAAGCAATGGTTGATCACAATTATTATTATTTTTAAATATCAAGACATCTTTATGGGAAACCACTGAGCTATTTGTTTCACTTAAGAAGATGAAAATATAAAAGTGAGATGGGAAAATGTGTTTTTCATTTAGCTGTGTAATAACTCTGCAGAATAAAAGCTGCCCAATAACTGTGCACATATTGATATTCTCTTAAGAAAGCCAAAATCTCCCTTTAATCTTCTTAATCATTCATGTTTGGGGTTTATTAACATTTTGGATAAACCACACTTTAGTTGATTAAGCAAAGATAGTCCTCAATAATTAATGTACAATAATAATTGTGCACACAGTGTAGTACAACACACAAAAAATATGCACAACTTTAAGCCAGGGTGCACACATCTATCTTTTGGCTCCTCAGTGACAGTAAAGTCAAAGAAAATACTTCCTTCATATCTATTTGGCTTAAATGGATCCAGAAACATTCCCTGGAAACCAATTTCCTTTAACCACACAGCAATAGAAATAAATTGATGAGTTAAATGACAGAGAGTGAGCCAGAATAAAGAAATATGCACACTCCTAAAGACACAGATTAGAGTGCCTGGAAAAGGACAGGATGAAATAAATATATTAAGACAGATAAAACCGGCTGAAGGACAAAGCTGAGAGGGGAAAAATGAGCCCATCAAGTAAGATTAAAAGAAAATGAATGAAAACTATATATCTACTGATGACCTCAGCATCAGTCTCTAACCAGGTGTGAGAGGAACTGGGATACGTATCTTTGTTGCTAGGCGATTGATTGCTTCTTCTGGTTGTAGTAGAAAGGAGAATAAAGATGGAGAACAGGAGAGAAGATAAGAGGTGGTGGATTGGGAAAGCTGCAACATCTGTAAAAAAATAAACAGAAAAAAACCCTCCAAAAATAAAGAATATCAACACCAAAAGCAGTGTTGTGAGAGGTTACCCAAAGAAAACAATGTACACGGACCTTGGAAGACACGCTTTATTGTCTGACACACCAATTCTCAAGTGGTATAAAGAGGATATATGCTTATGAGTTCCTACATCGATGGAAAGCAAACTAGATTTCAGAGCACATGGAGAAAACGATCTGGTTACATCAGGGTGCTATTTCACAGCGGTGCTGCTCATTTCACCACAAAAGAGAGTGTTTGAGTGCTGGTGTGTGCGTGTTCGGCTGTGTATTTATCCCTGGCCATTAAAAGATTGGGACCTGAAGCAAAAATGTAGCCGAGCTGTGTGTAATAAAAGAGATTATTTACTTCTTCCTCAGGATTTCCAGCCTTCCAGTTCTCTCATCTCCATTTTGAACAAAATAGCTCGAGGACACGTTTCATCACTGACAATCCATTATTTCTCTCTCCTTCAGGAACAACTCATTATAATGCAAGCAGTAAGTGGACACAGATGAGCATGTAGTTTTCTGCATAAACAGCTGCTCTTTCTGTTGGGATTTGCTGCTGTGATCCGGATTTGAATTTGGAAACGTTTTACGGTTCGGACGGCAGTGCGAGAATGAGCTGTTTTCATTTCTTCCATACAGTTTGATTTGTCATCAATGGATACCACTACTGTCAGCTATGTCTGGTGGGTCGCAGCAGGGAGAGAAAGGGAAGAAAAAGGACTTTAGGGTGGTGCTCACTTGAAAAAGAAAAACCGTACGGTATACAGTTTATTGAAAAAAAAAAAAAAAAAAAAAAGAAAGTGATATTTTTTATGTAGCACAAACTGCTTTTAGGCTAATAGGAAAATGATGACATATTAAGGCGAACATTTTCAACTCGTCAGGGATCCCTTTAACACCTCTGTTGGTATCACTAAAAAGGTGGCGAGTCAAGTAGCAGTTTCAGAAATTATTTCTGCAACAGATGAGTTCAAAGTTCAAACACTAAGCATTGTCAGAACATAAATGAACTTTTATTGCCAATTTTCTTTTACGGCTTTCTTCTGTAAGTGGTTGAAATGACTATATTGCTTTCCTTAGCCAGGCTCACTCATGTAATAGCAATGTCTTGGATGATATTTTACCTAGCTCATTTATTGGCTGTCATCATTTACTGTTTCCCCTTAATAGAGTAAGCGCTCTGACACAAACTGCATTACAGGAGATCAATACGGCTTAAAAATCGATTAATCAATGTTGCAACTAGATTTAGTACTGATAGTGTGGAAGATAAATGAGGTTAATAAGCAACGTGTACCACTAAGCATAAATAGGCAGCTGCAGACATTCCTGGCAAAAATCTTAAGAGAAGAAACCAACAACTAAACAAAACTAAAGAAAATCCAAAGTCCTCAATGAAGCATTGCAGTAGAACAGAAACAAAATGTTTCACACTTTTTGCCACATGACACAATGACTCCAGCCAAAAGTAGACTCTGTAATGACTAAGATGTCTCATGAATTTAGTAGCCTTTGGAACAAAATGTTCTTGGAAAAATGTGCTGTATTTAAAGTAGAGAAAAAATTATTTTGAAGGCTAACTGGCCTGCTTGTTGGCTTGAGCTTCACTCTTTCAAGAATTGCTAAGGATAAACATCACATGTCAAAGTAAAGTCTTAGGTCTATAAGAGCCAAAGGTTTCATCTGTAAAGAATCTCATCAGTGAACTAATCGATACCGGCATGGCTTAATAATTGATGCCTATTGAATAATTCACTTTAGGTATAAGCCGTACTGTTAGCCATCATTTTGTGCATTTATAGTGATGGAGGAGGGATGTGTGAGTCCGCTTTTGTAGAAACTCCACAGAGAGGTAAAGAGCACAGAGCTTCTCTTGAAGAAGAACAATAAAAGAAACCTGCGGCTGGTTCCACCCACACGTGGCCACGCATCCGTCTGATCCTTTTTACCAAGCTTGTCAATGAGCTTTGCTTTGTATTTTCTGTCATGTTGGAGAACTGAAACTCGCAAATGCGTCTTCTTGCTCTGAAATGTGCCAACGGACACGCGTGTGACTGCCTCTGAGATTATTACACTCATTCTTTTTCCTTCTTGTTCCTTTTGATCATGTCCTTTTGATGTTAAACTCTGTCCTGGAGGTCTGTTCAAAGTAATTGCATTTTGAGTACCCTGTAAATCAGAATGTGAAGACAGAAAAAAAGTCAAATTATTGAAAAAAAGAGACTTGATTGTGTTAAGCCCTTAGCTATTAATGTCATCGTCTTCACTCCTCCCCTTTCCCCTCCTCTTGATTTCCAGGGTAAACGTCCCTTCTAGCTCTCTGCAGTGGGTGGGAGGTTGAAGGGACGACAGGCAATTGCTGCAAGGGTTTCTGAATAATATCCTCTAATGAGGCGAGATAGCCATGCCACCTGGAACCCTGCCAGCTGAAGCCTCTCACAATCTCTGCCAGGAGTCACCATCTCTGCTTTTTCATCCGAACATCTCTAGCCTGATTTCTTTTTACTGCAACCTATTGGGTGCCGTTGCCCAGGGGTCAAAGAGAAAAACTTTCCTTCTGTAGAAAAAGTTACACCATTGCCTGAATTTATAACATCTAAATAATAATCAACCTCTTTATATCTCCCTGTGGAACCTTTATTCTGTGTCTGCTACATAAGCTTTTAACTAGACCCGGCCTTCAATGGGGAAACATGGCTGTCGTAAATGGAGAAGTATGTTCTGAAAAGTCCCATTTCAAGAGCAGTAAAGCTGCTGTTCTGTTTCCTTCTGATGTACTGCAAAGCCTGAGGTAAGGAGATCTTCCACCGACACAACCATCACACATTTAGCTAATGCATTTCAATAAATTTAAACACTACGTAGAGGTTATTTTATCTCAGCAACCCAATTCAAAAACAAACTCACACATTAACATAGATTATATGTTAGATATATATATATATATCTAAATCTATATATACATATATAGATATAGATAGATATATTTCACACCCTGCTAGGAAACAGAATCAGCATCTCCATGATGATCACCAGGAGAGGAAAGCATGAAGAGTTGTAACACCTGAACTGCTGCAACATGACCTTCAACCTTCACCAGAAGAAAACATGGCTCCCCAGAGACATGACTGTGGAAACTTTACACTGGATCTCAAGAAACTTGGATTCTGTCCTTCTTCACTCCTCCTCCAAACCATCAGACCTTGTTTTCAAACGAACAAGTACACTACACCTCCTCTATTCATGATACAATATTCGAAAATTCGGTGTAGTGTAACTTCTTCTGAAAAGGAGAACTTTGAGCCACTGAGCAAATACTGTGTTGAATGAAGCTGTAGGCCACGTCTTCTGCATATTAAAACAAGTGAATGATCTTCAAAATATTCTCTGGTCTATCATTATCCACACTGCATGCACATGCTTTTCTAACAGCTTTTTCTTCCACTTAACTTTCCGGTGATATGATCAGATGTGGCACTGTGAACAGTCAGCTTCTTTGCAGGTCATGTTAAGCATTTTATTGTTTTTGTGGCAGTAGTTCAAGCTCTTCCTGAACTGGAGAGCTTCAGACTGCTGCATTCTGGGTACAGAGGAGCGTTATAACAGGTCCTTCCTCTCAGCAGCAGCTATGAGACTCTGTAATCGTCACTGTTTCCAATAGACTCAGCTAGATTAGTTTTCTTATTTACAATAACATCAACTGTTATTTTTATGCACATGCACATACATGCAGATTTTACACATTTTTTCTTTATATTACTTGACTTAATAGCTTTTTAGCTGAGTATGTCATTTTTAATAACAATACAATATTTTTTTCTTATATTAATATTTTTGCCCTTACTGAACAATCTCAATTTGATTTTTATATTTTTATTTTACCTTACCTTTGTGTGAATATCCTTTCTTCCATTTACCTTGACTTATCACTGTGAATTTCCTCACTGTCAAAAGATATTTCTATTATATTGCATCTATTGATCATATGTACTATTCAAATTTTTTTTTGAAGAAGCTGAATTATAGGGGGGTTATAAATAAAAGTTTCTCATAAAAATAAACAGAAATAAACACTTAAAAAGTATTATTCTTTGTATAACAAATCTTCAGCATGTCAGGTTTACTTTTAAAACTGAAATTACATGAGTAAATTATAATTATGATTATATTCTAATTTATGGAGATCTGCCTCCATTTCCTGATGCTAATCCAGGTAAAAACTCGTGTGGGAATAACCCATTAGTCTTAAAATAACATATAAGTGATTTTATCAATGAGTATCTAATGATGCATGACATTAACTTTCCACATATTTCACTGCGTATTGAGCATTGGGGTTTGCAGCCACTGCGAGGCACAGATGAGGGTGAGTGGGATGCAACAGACAAAAGGGATGCTTGTTTATTCAGTGAACACTTGACAGCCCCTGGAAGCTGCTTATCTATTCTCCAGAGTGTCTGAGCACGTGTGTGTCCATGCAAAACTACGTGTATCTAAATTAATTCTGATAACTTCAAAAAACATGTGTGAAGAGCTGAGTGCTTTCTTCGTGGTGGAGTGTGACTGTGACAGCCGGCACTTTAATAATTTCACTGGAGAGCAGATTTAAAGAGGAAGAAAACCATACACTCGAATAAGAGGTATGATTCTAGCAAAACTGTTATATCTAAGGCTAACATTCCTGCTGAGCCTCTTTTTGCTTAAAAGGGTATGACTGAATTGAGCTTGATTTTTACCTACTAAAAATTGATGTTTTTCATTTATTAGGTGAAGACAATAAATCGTCTTAGAGTTATATTGCATTACGTACATAAAAATATAGGTTTGGCAGGTTAAACGCAACTTGAAGCTAAAAGAAAAATCAAACGCAAAGTGGGAAACAAATCAAAACCAAGATGCTTTCATAGAAAAATAACAGTCTGGTGATGCAAAACAAATACATCATTATCAGCAGGCTATCTCCATAAAAGCATAAAAATGTGTGTTACCACAATGTCAAATGACTTTAGAAAAGTAATTGTTAAACCTGGGAATGGTTATATGGCCATTTCTGAAATAAAATAATTCACTCCAAAGTGATGAAGTGTATTGGACTGGATTCTCCATCAAAATGACCTGAAGGTCAAAGGAAAAGCAAAACTTAAACAGTTCATATCTACTTTAAATCAAATGTGACCCAAGTTGTGTCACTACAATAATACCAAACAGATCAGAAAACTTCTACAAAACATAACGGCTGAGAAAGACACCAAAGCAAAGGCCCAAACCTCTAACTGTTGTGGTTGGTACCATAGGAAAGCTGAGTAAGCCTCAATTAACTTAAACATTTAAAAAAATATATGCACAATGTGAGCCTGACAAATTATGGCTTTACCAGGCACAGAATCATGGGGGGAGTTTTTGTTTTTCACTCTCAGCTTGTCCAGTTTAGCCAATTAAATGGAATCTATGGAGTGTGGTTCAGTTCATTTGGGGTAAGATTTAAATACATTTTTAAAGCTGTTATAATTAACATTTATGCAAAACTCGAACTAATTAGAAGGTGAAATAGAGGTTAGCAAAAGTATTTCATGCACTTTTAGATGAAGGGGTTTCTCTCTTATTTTGACGTAGACATTCTGCCCTCAGCTGTGTTTACATGATGATATAACTTTGTACGTTCAACCACAGATACTGTACTTCAGATTCAAATGGACATAAATAGACAAACAGGCAGCAGCAGATGATAAAGCAGAGCTGTTTTCAGACTTCATACGAAAAAGGTGGTGACTTTTTGCGAGACCAAGCCGAAATGACATGTGAAACATGCTTCAGCACATTTCACTTTCTCTCCATTCTGCTTAGGTGCTGTTAAAAAGTGCTGACTTCCTGCATCAGTTTCATGATGGTTTTTGCAAAGGCAGCTAATTTATTTTTTTCTGGCATCACGTTGGCATGACTGTTTTTGAGATAGACAGAAGCTATGACAAGGTTTCATAAACGATGTAATGTAGCAATCTGTAAGACGTAGTGTAAAAACTGATAGTGGGACGTTCATAGCGAAGTAAAAATATGTGAACTTTTCAGAAAACCTCTTAAGTAACTGTGTCTGGAAAGCATAAGTCATTCTCAAACTGCTGTTGCAAAGCTTGTAATTAAAAAATAGCTTTTAATTTGAACTTTTGAGCCATATTTTTGGCTTTAAAGCATCAAACACCTCCTGCTGGGTAGCGTTCTTGTTCACTAGAGCCAAAAACCTACATAGCCATTAAATAGCAAACAAATGTTACTGAGTGCTATGATTCAAAGTAGCAACATTAAAGATTGTAAAGCCGTAAAAAGATGGAATCTACTTGTGCGGAATATACGTCAAACTAACTCCAAATGAAGTGCCGTGTACATACAAGAAAGCAGTAACATAAAATATGCCGTGTTCGATAATAAAGACCAGGTTGGGAGGCCTGGAGATGGATGTAGAAAAACGCCTGAGCTTTACATCTGGTTCTGCTTTGTAGAAGGGAAAACACTGATAAACGCTGGGGAAACACATAATGAACTCCGCTAGAGGAGGAGTTTTTTGTTCTCTCTGTCAGATGTCAAATATGTGAAAACCAGATGTTGACTCCTACTGATTCCACAACGTATCAGGGATTTTACTCACCAAACCGCAGACGCCTTGATGTCAGAAACAAAGAGAGGTTACTCAGAATAAACTTCTCATCCACTGTCGCCACAAAATAAATCCTTGACTTATTTCTGACCTTGTTTAGCCAGAGAAGAAAATGACTGTGCTGTCTCGTTCAATTCAGAAAGTTTATCCTCCTGACTCCTTACTGAAAAAGACTAAAGATTCAAGTTGATATTTATATTTCTGACTTCCAGAAAAGCAAATGTTCTATTCTGTAGTTGCCACCGACATAACGTCTAAAACATAACAGAACAAAAACCGCTCAGCAGCACAACTTAAAGATAAAAATCAATCATGTTATAGGTTAAGAATTAGAACATTCAACTGCAGCTATAACCAGAGCTCAACACCAGATCAATTTTATTTTTTTATTTTTGCCAGAGATACAATGAACCCCTCCTTCCCTGTCAGATATGGGTCAGATTCCTTACAGTAAACTGTCCTGAAGTCTGGCTTGTAGATCAATAATGTGTTGGGATGTTGGTTCCCAGCTGAGACGCAGTGTGTCCCTCTGTGTCATCTTCTCAGATGATTTGAGTCTCATTGCTTCCAGGAGCTTGGCCTTGTAAACACGTTACTGCGCCTGCAGGCTCTCCATGCTGTCCACCCACTGTGGCTTGATAAATGGGAGGTTTTTGGAATAGCTTGTTTTTCAGACACCAAGAACCCATTAACAAACTGCCAGAAAACAGCTAAATGATTTCTTTTAGTGCTTTGACTGTTTCTAGAACCAGTAGACCCAAATGATAATACTAAATTAGGTGTTATCATTGAGCTATTATTACAAATGGTACTCAACAAAGAAGCAACCAGATCCTGCAGAAGGACTGGGGAGGCTAACTGGAGAGAAGTCACAGGAAACTGATTCATTTTATTGTTTAAGGCTATCATGGAATATCTTCATTCATGAATAATTATTAAACATTCACAGTAAAAGAGACCTGTTAAATTCTAGCATTGCTAAGAGATTTTATCTCTGAATATGTTGACATTTCAGAATATTTTACACCTAGCTTTTTTATTTTGATCAAATCTGTTACACTAATCCTGCCTCAGTATATAGTTTGGATCTGGCTAATAATTAAAAAGTTAATTATGCTGCAAATCATGCAGGTACAAAGCGTAGCTGTATAGCTGACAGCGTTTTTATGGTTCAGTCTTATTAACTTTCAAAACTAAAAGCAACAGGTAAAAGTAAATAGTTCCCGAACCGGGAAAAAAGGCTACTGGCAAATGTTTAAATTTACATATCAGAATAATAACCCAAAAACTTAGCACATTGGTGCAACTTTACATTGAGGTACAACTCTTGGTACCATTATGACTGATGCTTGGATACGCACCACAATAACCTCCAGTACAACAACATAAATCACACAGCATGCACCAATCTTTTCTCCTGCCTGTGGCCTGAAACGCATCTCTCACTAAAAACACAAACACTTCCCTAACACAAATATAACACAGCGACTTCCTAATACACAGCCGTGCTCTGCGCATCTGCAGAAACAAAACTGTCATCATAGTTGATGTGTGCTGCGTTTTGTCAGGCTGCAGTGTTGACGTTTCTGCCAAGAGCGGTCCGTTTATCTAGCTGTCTGTCTGGATAAATCCACCTGGCTGAAGCAAGGAAAAGATTCAGCTGTGGGGGGAAAAAAAAGACGTGAAATCTCGACTAACTGTGGATGAAATAGAAGCAAAGTTGAATGTGCTATGAAAGCCATGAGAGACCCAACAGACGTTTACTGTGCCTAAAACTGACACAGCCCTCCACCATAAAGCTGGAATCATTTTAATAAAAGAAAACATCAGAAGGTAAGGATAAAGGAAGTGACAGTGAATCCTTCCCTGTAGTTAAAAGGTGAAAGCAAAGGAAGAGATGATGTACTGTCATGATAGAGAGTCAATAGCTAATCTACCTGGATTACTTCAAAGCTGAAGGTGCTTTGGGAAAATATACGGCCTGACAGGCTAGAGTAAGACTTTGTGACATTGTTTGAACGTGCTGAAAGCTTTGTGTTCAAACTTTTCTTAAAAAAAAAAAAAAAAAAAAAAAAGAAAGAGTTCGTGATAAAACTTGGCTGGTTGTTTAAAGGCTTCTGGCCTGTTTTAGTACAAAACTTATTTATAAAAGACAACCTGACAGTTGAAGTTTGGCTCTAGAAGCCAACTTTGAGGTACTTTGCCGTTAAACGTTATCGTAAACTGTGAAAAGAGAAGAGCGAGAACGCTTGCACATTTCTCCTGCGGCTCAGTAGGAAAGCTTTTCTTGGCGTGGGCGATTTAGAAAAGTGTGGGAACTACAGACATGTATGTGATGCACAGCAAAGAAGTACGGTTATAAAGTTCATTTATCAAAATTATTTAGTTAAAAGTTCTTTTGAGGAACAGAAACCTAATGAACGTAGAGCATTTAAAGTGCATGCTTGTCGTTTCTCATAGTTGGTCATCTATATAGTGTAATAGATGGTCTGACTGAACTCTGCAGTGAGGGGAGGAGATAAACAGCAGCGCTTTTATTGCGGTTCTGAGTTAATGCAAGAACAAAATGGGGGAAAAAAGGGACTCTGGAATGAAATAGACAAGAATAGTTGTTATTTTTAACACCAATGTTTCTCACTTCCTCTCCATCTACCTTGTAGCTGAACCTTTAGTGCCTAATATGTCATATGTCCTCATTAATTTAAAGCCCAGCATCAACCTTTCTCACTGTTAAGGTAAGAAGTAATTACTCCTCTGCTAGTTGATTGTAGATTTGGTGTTTCTGGACTGCACACTCCTTTTTGCTCTATCTTCTAATCAGATAAAAGTAATCACGTTTCCATTCTTTAGTTAACCAGAAAGGAGGTGGATGATGGGCGTTGTGTTGAGGACACTGCAATAAGCAGCTTTCCTCTTGTGAATAACACTCATTTTGACATCCAAGTTATGACGCCAACTGTGAGGTTCTGCATTTTTCCGTTCACATCAACGTAAACACATTTGGTGGCAAATTACAGACTAATGCTTCAATGCTTATCTTGGTTAGATAAGGACTGAGAATCCCCCCCACAACACTCCTAAAAAGCCTGCAAGCCTCATATGAGCTAAAGTTCTTCATTCATTGTAAATAAAGAATTGCACTAATACTAATTATATATACTTTTGTCAAATTAAAAAGACCCATCCAACCCAACCAGCAACAAGATTGCATTGCACTTTCTATTTATTTTTACTGTAAGTATTCTGCTTTTTGCAAATAAAAGATTTTAGTTTGAATTTGCCCCAAAGTGGATGTGTTTTACTTGGCCAAGGTCTCACTTTCTGCCTCACTCGTGACATTCTCGTCCAATTGCTGCTTAGTCTTGATCAAAATTCAATCCAGTTGTAGATGCAGTCGCAGCTAAAAAAGGTTTTACACAAGAAGCCGCTTGCACTATGTTTCCCTTTGTTGTTATCTTGTGTTTATAGCCAACGCTGTGTGGTGGCTTTATGCGCATGTTCATTACTCCATATTTAGTGACACTTACAGGTCCGGGTGGAGTAAAAGTAATGTTTTGGGTAGATCTCTGTTTCTCCACGTGGATGAAAACATTTCCGGAAATGGTCAACGCTAAACATGTCAAGATAAAAGCAATTAGAGATTTCCTAACAAGGAAATTAGGAAATCTAATTTCCTAATTTCATTTGGTTGTTTTTCTACTTTCATATCAGTTTTTAATAACTTACTACACATTGCTATATTTTTGCACTTGTACAATAAAGTGGTTCATTCTGTGTTGGATTGATATAACTTTTATAAAGTCTGGTAAGGAAAACTACAGATGTTAGGCCACCACCCTATGAAACTGGTTCAAATCAGGACACAGTAGTGTAAATCCTGTGAATTTGAAACTGCAGAATAAAACTCTATTTCCAATAAATGATACATGATGTGTGACATAAAATAAAGGTCTGAAGAGTGCAAACACTTGTGTGAGTGCAAAGCCTTTGAGCTCTCCTCTCCAACATTAAGATCTATTATTGAGCTTTTCTTTTCACATCACATACTGTATGTAACAGAGACCAAAGCCAACTGGTTATTTCAGCTGGTTGTTTTAGAAAACCTGTCAGAGGACTTGATTAAGTGTAAGAGCTGTTTCATTAACTTTCCTCGCAGCGGGTATTTCAACTTACACACAGGTGCAGCTTCATAACGTCTCTAATTACTGTGTTTCATTTATGGTAGCTTGCTTCACGATTCTGACACTGCATCTCTGGCGTAGCCTCCATTAGTGATTTTAGTTACAGGAGCGCTTTTCCTGCTAGGGAGTTAAATGGCTGCTGTAAAAGGTCTCAAACCGCTGCAAATATAGTTCAAAGCGAGGATGTCAGTGGGGGTTCATCAGCCTCTATCACAGACATTTCATCTGCAATGTCGACTCTAGGTAAGATGTGTTTATGCTCGCTGTCTAGGCTCCAACTACACGATTTTCTCCTTTCAACAAATTTTTACGACATATGACGTTTAATTTGGGTTGTTTCCTTGTTGGTTTGATTTGTTTTCTACATATCTAAGAGCTAAAACCAAGGATTGTATTTGCAACAGGAGATCAAAAATGCTACATTTCAGACGATAAACGTATTAGAGCAATCCCTGCAAATAACAAAGTTTATTGCTCTCCTGATAATAATCATCTCTTGTCATTTGTGAGCATTTCTTCTAGGGGTTTACGTTCACCGCTGACACGCGAGTCTAAAGCAAACATTTCATGCAGTGTGGCGTTTAGGTTGACTGTGTGAAAAAGAAAATGAGCCGGAAAAATAAACTGTCTTGTTCAGATATTTAAAGGCTCAGATAAGCCTGAAAACCCACTTGCATTATAAAAATTTTTTTGTCGCTTTCCGCTGCTCCTTCTTTGGTTGAAAGGCTTTTATTTACCACGTTTCAAATATATCATGCTTACGTTTATGTGTGTGAGAGCATGAAAGTATGTTACCCTTACTCTTTATTGAGGAGTGCGTTTGGAAGGCCGTTCATCTGCGTGTGCTCGCAGACACACGCTTGAATCTGCACACAGAGAGACACACAAGGCTGGCGTGTTTCAAATATGAAAGTGCATTTCAGCTAAGAAGTGGGAAGTGATTTATAAAAAGCTTTAGGGAAAGGCTTCTACCGAGGAGAGAGAAAAGATGCAGCAGAATGCCTCTTCAGAAGGGGAGAGTGGGAGGGTGAAGCTGAACCTAATGTTATAGATAGCATTGCAATCGGTTGGACTGGATATTCTGCGGGAAAGATAAGAATACGGAGGCTCACACCCTCTGAGAGGAAGATATATTGACAAACATGAGAAATATTTTAACCGCTGCATCCGAATGACTTCAGACTTTGGGTTAAAACAACAACATGCTTATGATAGGATGATATGCTCAGGAATTAGAATTAAAACCAGCTAATTATGTACTTTTAGTCACCAATCACAGTCGTCATCTGCAGGATCATTTTCCTTAATAGTCTTTGTTCACTGCTAATCTACGAGCCAATGTCCTTTTTGGATTAAAAAAATAGGGGAAAAAAACACTGCAGGCTACAGTGTGTGAAGGACCAAAGGGGACATAATTAAATCAATAAATACATAATGAAATCACTGATTAAAAGTAACCATGGGATAAAAAAATGTCTAACTAAATGACTGAGTAATTTATGCAGAAGACAAATTCATAAATGTCACCAAGTCAAGTCAGCTCTGGCTATCACCGATCTATTGAACTTCATTATCTTAGCTTGATTCTTTGAAAATCTTCAATCCTCTGGAAAGTTCTGGAAAATTTCTGAGTTCATTGGTGGGATTTTACAATAAAACATGAAAGCAGGAGAGTCATCCAGACTATGCAGCGGATAAAGATGAAGAATTGATTGAACGCCACACAGAGGAAGTTGGCCTCTGATTGCATCTTCCAATTCGGGAAATGGCTAAAGGACAATTCCACCTTAATTTTCACTACCCAGAGCATCTTTAATCAGCTCTAGTTTAAGAACTATGAATTTCAGGCGCTTCACATCTGGAGTAGATTATTCAATAATATTTGCAGGATATTTAGAATCCTGTTTGCGATTTGTGAAACCTTTATTTGATATCTGAAGATTCAATAAAGATCGAGTTTAGCGTTTTTCATGCATCTGAACCACATTAAAACAGCTTCAGCTCAGAAACAACTAAACTTATACACTTCAAACATGAACTAAATTATTTTCCACCAACATTTTTGCCTCCAGACTATTCTGTCTTTGATGTCTGCATACAATTTGATTTCATGTTTCGTCTTTGCTCTTTGACCTCCACTGTCAAAGAGCAAACTATTACATAGACAAATAATTGAGTGGAAAATCCTCATCTTTCAAACATCTGTCTTTGTGTTAGTTTATAAAGGACTCTATGTGGTAATACTAGTAAAGAGCAAAGTCCTGCTTCTTTTTCCTGATCTGGGCTCGATTGAGTCACATCAGCCTCCATCAGTCAGAGCTTGCCTGCATGTGCCAGCATAACTGATTACAAGCTTGCAATTCCACGTTGATGACTCAGCTCATCCTGCTTATTCCAGCATATTTATTTTATACGAGCAACACAGGCACAGGAGAGAGCGCGCTTCCCCCCCCACCTTCTAATGCAGGAGACGTCAGTGAACAAAGCAAAGACAGTGGTGCATACTGAGAAACCCCGGCTTCAGCTGGTACGAAAATCCAATATTTCCATTAGATGAACCAAATGTAAAAACAACTAACCAGTGCATATTTTCAATTGTTTCGTTTTGTGTGTGTGTAAATTAAGCAATGTTTTTAGATGGAAATTAAGGAAGAAAACACTGGGACTTTTATTTAGATAATTATTCCATTTATCACATTATCACTTTAAAATAAAATTGTAGCTGAAACTACGTCAACACAATTGCACAGTTCCATTATTACTCCACTTCTTGAACTGGTTACTAATCAGATTATTAATTCAGAAATTTGGATACTTAATAAAAACATATAGTCTGAAAATACCCAAATGAAGTCCACATTTGAATTGTGGACATTTAGTATGGGAATGAAATGAGTTGTACCTGGTAGAAGAGGCTGTCCTGTCATTCCTAGAGGAGGCATCCCCATGTTATTCATAGCAGCTGCCCAGGGGTTGGGGTCAGACATGGGCATCGACATCGAGTTGGAGTCCATCGTCATGTTACAGATCCCTTCTACATAGAAAAACACACAAAAAATATTTGTCAAACCAGCAAACCACCAGAATTCCTGCTTACATTGGTGACCAATTACTGTACTACTTCAATCGGAGTGTATTCACTTAATTTTAGATCCATATACACCATTTATTTTAAATCCATCACATCAACAAAACCTGACGCTAAATAGACAAAATATGACAAAAACCCTCATTAAGTTAGTTGGAGTAAGGTATGGCTCCGTTACTGGTATCAAGGTATACTCAGGTTTAAAATCTTACATCTCAAAAACCACTAAAACCCCTCAGGCATGCGGCTCTTTAGGTTTAAAGTTGGTTTAGTAAAATGGCAGGGAAGAACGTTTTCTCTTCTGGAGCATAGTGAAATTAGATGCTGCACAATCCCAGTGTGTTGCTGCACACTAATGGTCAAGTGGCTGAGAGAATGCAAAATTCAATTGCTTCCAAAAAAACAAACAAACAAAAACAACCCATAATTTTTCCATTTTTAAATATTTCTGGTTGTGTAAAACAGAAAGAGATTTTTTTTACATGAGCAGATGACCTGACTACTTAATCAGCTAATACCAGCTTGCATGGTATTAAATAGGTGATTTTGGCAAATATCACCAATGTAACATTGTTGATATTTACCAACATGGCAGAGGAAATTATTGCTTCCCCGTTTCCAAAAATGCAGTCACATCAGGTTTTGTGCAAATACCAAAAAGTAAAAAATGTAGTTTTACAAAAGTTTACCATAAAGTGAAAATCTATGTATTAGTTATTGGGATGAACAGTTAATAATCTAGCAATCAGCTACCAAATAAAGTATTAATACCCTTCTTGGGAATTTTTTTTTTTTTTTTTTAAGAAACGACTGAGAAGTCTAAAGCAAACAGAGTGAAAATGACTTTTCACAATTTATATATTAGTGTGAAGCTGAAGTAACAGTGTTTTAAAGTCAGTTTTCAGCCAACAATTGTTGCTTTGTTTGTTCTCTGAGGGGAGAGGAGCCACCGCTAGTCTGCAGTCAGTCTCTGAACTCTGATTTCACCAGTACTGTCACAGAGAATCTATTTATCTTAGTGCTGCTGTTTGTTTGGGAGCTTCAGCTGGCTGGCCCTTTGACACTTCCTGTCTCAGTGACCAGCACTGAGAGCCCACCGGAAATGATACTGTATCACAGAGGAAAAGCTTAAACTCGATTTCAAAACGGTTGACAAATGGGATTAGATTAGTAATAACACAGAAATGAGCAGCGGTGCATCCCCTGCTCTGCTTTTCTTTGCAGGCCACAGAAAAATAATGTCTAAAACTAGATTATTATGGTGCTAAGCATAAATCCTGATGCCATCAGGCACTCCTCAGACAGTCTGTAACTAAAATGTTGATAAATCCTCTATTTAGCCTAACATTATGCACACATCTTGCCAAACCAACAGCCACTGGAGTTTGTGCATTCGAGTGCTGCATAATAAAGCAAATGCATTCAGGACTGCACAATAAAAACCCTGCAAGAAGGTCAACATGTACACATCATATGTCAACTGGCAGCTCATTCTTCCAGTCTGCAGTCTATTTCACAGCTCTAAATGCTCTTTAATTCTCTCCTCTGGTCGACCTCTTTCTCTCTGACAGACCTGTAAATTGCTGTGACTGCTGGCCAAGGCAGACTGCCCTCTTCTACAATGCCAAAGCAAGCACAACTGTTAATAATGAGAAGAGCTGCACTCGGCACACACTTTACACTACAGAAGGTCTCAGGCAGAGCACACTTTAGAGCCAACAGGTATGAATGTATGTGCTGCTGTCTGAACACAAGCCAATATATTGGTATTCTCGGTGTTGAGACACAGCTGGCAATGTGTAATAATGCTGTGTGCCTCTTTGCCTTCCTCTCTGAGTCACTAATTGCAGAGCTGTCTGCTGTCGCTGCCACAGAGAGGCCTGATAAAACCAAGCGTGCCTGTGTGTCGCTGTGATAATGCTGCTGACGAGGACTTCACAGGCTTGTTAACGAACACAGCCCTATTAACTGGGGACACTTTTCCAGGAGTTAAAATGAAGGAGGAGAGGAGCAGCGAGAAGCTACTTTATAGCAGTTTTATTACAGTTTTACAGTACATTAACCAGACTCTCCAGAGAGCCGATGAGTACACTCACTCCCGGTTGGACAGGTGATGTCTGCTGGTTAGAGAGGTTCTTTAGTTCCCCTAAAAACAAAATTAGAACAGATTGTGTCCATAATATGACTGTTTATCCTATTTACAGACTGATGGTGGATGAGGAACAGAAAGATGGATGATGGAGAGAAGATAGAGACATTGATGGATGATGATCGATGGATGGATGGATGATGAATTATAGATGATGGACAGATGGGTGGATGAAGAATAAGTGGATGGATGATGGCTGGATGATCAATGAGTGGATGATAGACAATTGATGGTAGATGGATAACAAATTGATCGATGAAGATGGATGGATAAACAAATGGATGGATGACAAAAATTGATGGATGATGATGGATGGATGAATGGATTATGAATTATAGCTGATAGACAGATGGATGGATGATAGATAAATTGATGGATGATGAATGCATGGATGATGAACAGCTGGATAATAGATGAATGGATCGGCAGATGAAACCCTGCATTTGAGGGGTTTTTAAAATGTTTTTTTCTTTTTACATAAAGAAACATTAGTTACATTTAAATTGAAAATAAATCCAAATATGTTGCATATTTTATAAAAACAAGTCATCAATGAACAAACAAGCAGCCCGACACAAATAATCATTGTCAATATAGCTTGAATTTTTCAAACCATTTGTCTAAAAGCCAGTGAGACACTAAACAGCAATAATTGCAGCAAAACATTCTGCTCATCTGTTCTCAAAATGCAAGCTAAAAACATGATAAAGCCCATTTATTATTTTATCTAATAGGTTGCTAGATAAAAACAGAAGCAGAATCCATTTTAGTTCCTCACCAGACAGGCCATATATTGATTGTGCAGCTCAAATTAAAGTCCCACGCACTTAATCGATTCAGTCAGAAATGTTCAAGTGCGCTTGGAGTGGAGGTCAAGTTATCTCCACTATGCTCGCCTCTTGACCCTGCTGACAAAAAGTCTCCATTGGAGTCTTTCGTCCCACAATTCATGTGTCTACTGCAGTACACATTCATTGAGTTCTCTCATTTTCCACACCAATTTGTTTTCACCACACAAAACCACACATCAGTGGTCAATCCACTCTCCCATTTCCACAATGTACTCGTTTATTTGAACATATTGTATTCTTGGAGGTGAACCTGTGCATGTCCATCCCTCAGTACTTTTGATATGACAACATGCCCTTGAGGGCAACAGTTTAGCCCCCTGAACGTGCCATGTGACACTCATGGATTGATATGTGGAGTCCAGTAAGGAATAGCAAACAGCTGCAGACACACAGGGGCTGCAAATGCATGAAAACACAGACAGACGCACACAGGTTCACCTTGGCGGAAAGGAGAACCAGCAGCAATCGCTGTCAATACGGAAATCAATGCCAGTAAATATCCAACAATGAAACATGAAGATGAGGTATTAAAGAAGCCATTAACATGCACATCCAGCTGAAGAGCTCACAGCAAGGGTAAATGAAAGATAGAAAAAGAATCAATAGAAATAATAATAATAATAAGGGGAAAAAAAGATTTTCGGCTGTTAGCTGAAATGACTGTTTCATGCAAATGCCAAATCTAATTACACAATTTGAACAATCTTAGCATGTGTAGCCAAAGACCTCCTGACACCGAGATCCAAATGTGGAGCTCTGAAGACTGGAACTTAATAAGTCAATCTGGTCAAGCTTGGCTGCATTTAAATAGAGGTGCAGAGGTCATATTTTTCCCTCTTCTCTTGGGATGGCCTGACACCGTTTCAAAATGCAACGCTTTGAAATACAGTAAAATGAACAGGATAATAATATGTGTCTTGCTTTTATTAGGCTGCATATTTTAGCATATTAAAAAGCGACCTGGATAAACCCTTTTGAGATTTTAAAAACCGAATGCTGGACAAATTCATTTTGTTTTAGTAATTCAATTAAAAAGTGAAATGCACAGATTTATTAAACACAAAGTGATGTATAAGCATTTATTTTGGTTAATTGACTCAATATTTTTAGAGTCAAAAAGACAAAAGTTACAGCTAAAGAAGCTGGCTAATTTCATATTGCCGGATGCAAACATATTAAGGGAAAGTTGAGTGGAAGGAAAAACAGAGGTGGGACCTCCCACAGACACATTTAGGTTACACTGCTGAATTGAACTAAGGAAATGTTGGAATCATCATCAATGTAAAAAGAGGCTCAAAATCCAGTTGTCATATAACGTAAATACTGCATTTGATTGAGAAACCAAGATCTCATACTCTGGAGAAAGATTGGGAAGGCACCAAATTAAACTTTCTGACAAAGTGACCGCAGTCAGTGATGATTCGGGTCATCTGACAGTGCTGGTCCGCTGGGTTTTCACCAGTGGTTCCTCTGCTGACAAGATTTACAGAGACGCCGCTTTAATTTTCCACCAGGACATGCCGACTGCCTACAGCCAGCAGATCCAATACCTAGTTTAATTAGAACCAGCAAACCAGTTCAATCTAAACCGTATTGATAATTTATGGAGTCACAAGGGAGGAGAGAGTCCAGATCCAATAAAGCAACTGGACTTTAGTTTCTCTTTTTGAACTAAATTCACGTTCCGATAATTTACTGAGATTCAAATGTTTATATAAAGAGCTTTTATAAATCAAAGTATGTTCAGAGAATAATAGAAGCCACCCTGCATGAAAGCAACCTTTACCACCAGAGTATATTGTTTGCATTCAGGATATTGCCCATGGCAATTAAAGCAGTAGTGATTTCCATTCAGCTCGGGTCCATCCAGCCCAAAGCTTTCCTGATACTCATTCGCTGCAGGCTGTGACCAGCTTTTAGCTTCCCTAAAATTCCCCCAGGAGGTAGATAGGAAATTAAGTCATTTAAAGGCCCATTGGCCGTAAGCCCCAACAGCAGGCAGAGAGAGGAAGACGCTGGGGGCCATTTAGTCTAAAATGTGCATGGTTTTAACAGCTAACCAGAGATTTATGATGGCCCCTAGAGAGTAAATTCAAGGGGGAGCTAAAGAGATGAGGGATGGAGATAAAATGAGAAAGAAAAGGTTGCCTTTAATGGGGGGGTTTGTGATGCTGATGTAAGAGAATGACAAAAGAAGCGGGTGAAATGAGGGAAGCATTTAAAGCTCGCATTCAGACACAGCAACAGGTGATGAAATGCAGAAGACTGGCCTTAAAAACAGCAACTATTTTATTCAGTCAGTCTTAAAGTGTTAAAAAAACAAACAGAAGAAGAGCATCGACTGGTTTCTGCTTTCCTAAAACTGGAAAATGAACACGGTCAGCTGAATATGTCAGCATTTTAACACAGACAGACACACCATTAGTGGACAAAAAAAACATATCAGTCCAGATTCTTGTCTAAACATTTCATCAAACATTTATTCAGAGGAACAAAAAGCAGAAACAACATGTCTAAATTCATGGAGCTTGAAATGAGTGACTGTTACTTCTGCCTGCTCATTAATAGGGGCCAGTGCTCATGTATCCTGTCCTCTCTTTAAACAGACATGTCTGTCGTTACTCCTCACCACTCAGAAACACCAAACTTTCTAACTATCTAGATAAAAACTCCTTAAAGATTACCTATAAGTCTTTGGGCCATACAAAACATATTCTTTACAGGTTTTTTCACAACATTTTTCTTATTTTAGTTTGGTCAGTTCTGACTGTTTTGAGCTCATTTCAGAACAAAATATTTTAGGGCCTCTTGTCGCTTTAAATCCAAATAAGCTGCTGCTGGCCACACCCCCAAACTCAACGTTTACACTTATATGTGAAAACGGCTGCAAAAAGATGTGCCATTTTACAGCCTTACATCTTTGAAAAGCAGAAGTGGAGCCTTCAGGACAACCAACCAGAATGCACCAAATGGTTTCTGAATGGTAAGTCAACAACAAAACATTTGTCTTTTCCAGCAGTCATTGTAAAGTGCATACAGAAACCAGATGATCATTATTATAATATACCCATTATCATAAATATACACTATATTAACAGTTCAGATGAGTGGTTTAAAAGCATAATGCAGAGACCATTGGGTCTTCTCACTTGGGTCCTGCCCGAAGTGAAGACGTTTTTGTCTATTAGCGTCTTTTTCACGAATGAGGGAGTTAGAGGTGGATTGGTGCAATGTCTGCACTGTTCTGTGAAGAGATAGCAAAGCTGAAAGATGAATTTACTGGTCCATCTACGTTCCCTCCCTCATCTTTGGTCTCGAGCTCTGAGAAGTGACCAAAAGAACAAGATGGCGGATTCAAGCAGAAGAAAAGACTTTCCTCCACAGGTATCTGTACTCTCCCTTAGCGAATCCTGTGCATCGAGAGGAGCCAGAGGAGGAGGTCCGGGCATCTGGTTAGGACACCTCTTTGGTGAAATGTTCCAGTAACAAACCCAGAGGAAGAAGCGGGACCATGTTTCTCAGCTGGTCTGGGAATGCTTTGGCATTCCCTAGAGGAACTGGGCCAAATGGCAGGGAAGAGAGAAGCCTGGGTCTCCTTGCTTAGGCTGTTGAGCTCGTAACCAAACCCTGAATTAATAGGAAGAATATAGATGAATTAAAATATACATCAGAGATTGCTTTTGTATTCCTTTTGTTTTGTGGCTAACAATGTGGTGGCTGGCTGGGCTTGGCTGTGGGAGAAATGTGTGTTTTCCAAGTAAACAACATAATCAGGAACCAATGCCAACACCTAATTTGGAGATTAATGACCAGGATGGCAAAGCTCCAGACGATGGAGGTAATTGTAAGGATGGAAAATAAAATAAAATATGTTATTGTTATTATAATATTTAACAATCATATCTTGTTTTTCAAAACACCTTCCAGCCAGTTGAAAATCAATGTTACTGCCAATCAGTGACCCATTTCAGGACCTAATATTAATCATAGCAATAAAATACTCAATTAAATGTATTATATTGATATGACTTTAGCTTTATTTCTTGACTTAAAAATAAAGAGTTAACCACCCCAAAATATACCGCTGATTTGATATTAACATTTCAGGCTGAAGCACATGTAAAAAAGTGGAAACAGTATTAATATACATTTCTCAGTGGTGAAATACTCAGGACCTGTGTAGGATTAACTGCTCATCATTAGGTTGTCAAGCTCCTAACGACAGCAAACACTAAATAGAACAAGCATAATTATAGCACCCATTAAATTTAACTGGTGCTTGTTCCATATTTTACAACATATTTCACCAGATTTAACTGAGTTCCTCAATTGGTTCTCTATTTTAGCTGAGAATGATCCGTCTCATGCGTCTTACTAATATAATTAAGGTTATTTCAGTTGTATTTAAACATTTTGTCTTTGTCTTAATCCTGATTATTTGTGAATTTTGTGTGTTTCTCCTGTATTTTTTTTTGTTTTCTTTGCATTGAGAGCATTATTAGATCTTGTGCCGTGAAATGATCCAAATTCAATGTTGAGAAAACAGATGAACTTTATTAAATTTCCCTACCTTCCCCTGAACCACAGAAAAATAAATACATCTCTGAATATTTGCCGTTGACTCCTGAGCCTTCCACATAGTATTAAAGATGAAGTCTGGCATTTTCCATTTGAAAGACTGTGTGAAGTCTGCATACTTATGCACGCAAACAGAAAGCCTCGCTAACCTTTTTTGACCTTAATCTTCTCCTGAATGCAAGTCTGCATGTTTGTGTTTCTGAGTATCAGAGGTGGTGAGAAAGAGAAGAAAGAAAACCTCCATGCATTTTCATACTGATCTCCGATTATTTATGGAAACTCCTTCAAAGTAGATCAGTTTTTTTTTATTAACGTACACATTTTCAGTGTCTGTTTAATAATGTATGACTGCCCTTTTTTCCAGTTCTTTGATCTGTTAATTATGATGAAGCTGCTAGGGGTCTGATGATTAGTGGTAGCACAGTGAGGAGCCCCCTGAATGTTATAATACACCGGTGACAACAAAGTGAGGATGTAAGGAGGACAGAAGAAGCCAGAAGACAATCTGACCCCAAGGAGTGAATAAACTTGGAGAGGATCTCCCTCTGCTGTTATTTTCTTAATTGCCTCAACTCATTACAGCGACTAAAAACTGGAAAAATTGTCCAAAATGGAGAAGAAAATAATGCAGATTTTAGAGTTTGATGCATACTTTTCTGTTTCACTTTTTTTAAAATAAAATGTTCTGCTATAAATAGAAAAAAACAAAGTTGACAAGTCAACTAGAGCCAGACTGGATCTAACAATCTGAATTCATGAGATGCAAGTACATTAGGAAATCGGTAATATCTAATCATCTCTTTGTCTTTAATCGTTGCATGTTTGTTTCAGTGGAATTTGTTGTTTGAAACGTTCCTGTTCCCTCAATCCAAAAACTAAAATCCAGATCGATACAGACAAAATAAATAAAATCCTGCGTGAGTAACCTGCGGTTTTTAAAGTGAGTTTAAGGGAAATTTGCAACAAAGAAACTTTTAAGAAAGCAAATCATATTCAGTGTTTCACAATTAGATTGCTGCAGATACCACCCCCAGCTGATGGTTCCAAAAGTCAAATTGCAGGATACAAAGTTAGGACTGCAAAAGATAACATGAACCCAATCCTCAGCAAAGGTGAACTGTCAAATCCTTAGTCCAGGACTAATGCATATTTAATGCTATTCAACTGACTGCAACAGTCAATCCAAGGGCATCAAAACAAACCTTTCCTGGAGAAGTGAAATAATTCACAATTTCACACCCATGACCCACAGAGACCTTCATCAGAATGTGATCTTTTTCTCTACATAACCAAAGCAGTTTAAAACATTTATTAGGTGTTTATGAGTCCATGCACCAAATCAGAGCGGATTAGAGTCTGATACTAAGCCAAACAGACCAATAGAACCTACATCAATCACGTAGACACGTTAAAAATAATTTTTTAGAACATGAAATTGGCAAAAACAAAAAAAAAGTGAATGGAAAGATATTGCATGAATAGATTCAAGTCATTCATTCATGCAATGGATACATTTATTCATATAACACAACAATGTTCCAGTTATACAGAAATATATTCATATATAATAAATTAGTTTTTCATTTGCTAAAAACGGTGCATAAACAATGTTTACCATTTAAAAATGTTCAGGATTTTTCTTACTGATAAAAATGAATAGGAACTTATTTATTCTTCTCAGTGAAGGTGGTTCTGCATCCAAATGTCCTTGGCTTCAAACCGAGCTGTGAGAGCGTCATACAACAACAGCCTTCAGTCAGAGGCATCTTTAGATATGTTGCCAGGCTGACAGCATCACCATCCACAATGATTCTCTCAAGACACCTCGACGCACAAAGTATCTTGAGATACAGCAATATTTAATCTCCATTTGGGAAAGATAATTTACTTTTGAATTGAATTAGATTTGGGTTCAACAAAGGCTTGCTACATTTGTCACAATAAAATGATAAAATCATCTTTTTTATCCAAGAATGTGTACTAGGCCTGTGCCTACATCCGATGGTGAGCAGCTGTTTATATCTGAAATGACAACCAACCAAAGAGAAAGTCCTACTGACATTCAACATTTACATGAATCTCACGAAGGAGGAGTCTAGCAGACTACAAACCCTCCATAATAGGCAGATTACTTGTAGTAAACAACCTCAATTTCAGCTGCCTTATCGCATTTTATACAAACAGAGCAAAGGCCCTTGTGTTTGTGTCAACGCTGTCAAGGAGGAACATCTGCTCCTGAACAGGCGAAAGCTCTTCCGCGCCTTATCGGACCGAGAGAAGAGACGGACATGAACAGATTACTCAGATATCTCGGGATGAGAAAAGGAGTGAGAGATAAAACCACATGAAAGAGAGAAAAAGATTACAAACAGGGCTGTAAAGTCCCCACAACAAGGCTATCAAAGCTCTCTGAATAATGTGTTGTGATAATGATGTGAGGTTCTGAATAGAAGCGAAGTAATACAGGATTTTGTGCTGCTCCATGTATGGGGAAAAAAGGCCGTTATCACAGAAAGAAGAAGAAAAAAAAAAAACAAGCCAGTTCTGAAAAGGTGTTGTTTGCACCATGCAGGTAGTGGCTGAACTGTGAGGTCCGAACCTCACAGCAGAAGTCTGGCTCTGACTAAACCCAGCAAACTCAGGCTCAGGACGCAGCATAAAACCCACTTTAGTCATTAAACTCCTATAAATTTCAATCTGCGTAAGATCCTAATTGTTTTAACGGTTCTGCTCAGACACTCACAAATTACTTATTCTAGTGTAAATATTAACACCAGATTGCAAATAGGCTGCAAAACTCTGCTCTGTTTATCTCCACTCAGAACAAATGCACAATTTTAAACCATCTTGAAAACTCAATTTAAAACTTCCATTTCTTTTTTTTCTAGGATGTTACAGCTAGAGAAGCCAGTGTCCAAAGAAAAGCTCTAAAAGACGTTCAAGACGCTGAGGAAATATTGATCAAGACAACTTTTAAGCATACATCAAAGTCTTGCTGCTTTGAAGCGAAGTAAAAAGAAATGAAGGGAGACTCTGGGTGTTTGCACAGGACTTAAAGGGATGCAGCTTCTTCCATCTGTGCAGACAGGTGTTTAACTTCTCTGGTTCTGCTTGAGCTGCTGCACCACCAAGTTCTCTGTATGCAAATGGTTTGAAACTCAAATTTAGTTGAATCCAAATAAATGCGACACCAGTCATTGTTTTAATACTTCAGAAACAAGCTTACTTCTGGCAAAATAAAACATTTTGAGCACTATAATTCTGCACAAAATGTTAAAAAGACAAAAAAAAAGAAAGGAAAAGAAAAGAAAAAAGATGTGAACGTTTTTACAACTGGAAGTGTCGCTAACGAAGGCACCTGCAGTCTGACAGGATGTAGGAGAGCAGCTGATTGACCATATCCTGTCACAAAACATCTGCTGCTGATCTGTAGGAATGATGAGCTCTGAGACGAACATGTTCGCGGATGCGGCTGACATCCTTCTGTCTTTACTGACAGCAATGAAGATTTAGCCAATCACCAAGAGACTGATTATTGTTCTGCATTTTTTGCAACATCTGAGAGAAAAGTACGACGCAGCGGGGACATCTGGAGAACATACATTGGAGTAAATGTGTCTCTTTATCAGCTGCTAACTTATCAGTCAAACCCCTAACCCCATGACATAAAACTGCTGTCTTATTAATTCAATATGCACATAATGAACCAGAGCAGGTTTAACAGGCTTGATGAAGCAAATTATGCTGCACATTGCCGATGCACATTTAATTCAAAATACCCGACTCACACTGACACCAAAGGGGTTAAAGACAGAAAGACCTGGAGATCTCATTACAGAGCAGAAGGAAAATAGTCTCATTTTAATTTGCAAAGGATGTAAAGCACCTATTTGACTGATCTGTTGGAGAGAAGATGAGAAGCAGGGAGACAGATTCTGACATATTTCTTAAAAGTAGCCAAGATGTCACATCATTAAATACTGATTTGTGAGAAGTCAATTTGATGGTACAGATGTAGAGAGGTAGACCATTACTAGCGCATCAATCTAAAAAAGGGACAGACGCAATAGGCCATTTGATTATTTCAAGCTGTGCAGAAGGAGAAGATAAAACCCGCCATGAGTCCTGAGGGACCTGAGCCAACAATTTATGCAATAGTTAAGAGCTTAAAAACAAACCTGATGAAGTACATATAATTCTGCATGCATTTAAAGCACATGTAACAAGGCTTCAATAAAGGATGCTCTCCGTTTTATTAGACAGCTTGCAGAGACCAATCTGAAATTGGCCGCAGCATCTCATCAGCATTTATATTGACGGAGCTACAGCACAGATACATGAAATAGTGTAGCAATGCAAACAAGGTGCAATGCTGCACTATCAGTGTTTAATCATAAGTGTGGTAAGCATATGGCGGGAACATAGAGCAAAATTCATTTACGGTTATGTTTTGATTTATCTTTCAGGGTTTTAGTTTAGAAATGGGCAAGAAAGGGGAAAATCACAAAATGAAAAACCAACAATCTGTGGTCCTTCATAACATTAGTTTATGGAGTAATAAACTTTATTTGAAAACTAAAATGAAAGCTGGAGTTCAAACAGACACCTAGTTTCTAGCGAGCTTTGTGATATTTAAAATCGCTTAGTCTAGTTGAGAAAATCTGAACTAAACTGATATCTAAATTAACTTATTTAGTGACTGTGGACACAAATAAAAAGCATCAGCAAACATAATGCATGCTAAAATATGTTATAGCACTCAACCACATAGAGTGGACCTTCTGTATTCAACAACCCCTGTCAGTAGCTAAAGTAAACCAATAACTAATCACCTATTTCAATATTTCAAATACCAAATATACCATTAGCACAACCACAGAATATCTACAGTCTTCCTTATCTCCGCTCTTGGGGTGCAGCCAGTCTGCTCTGCTACTTGACAGAGTGTCACGTAGCATTGCAATTAGTTATTTCATCTTCTCAAGGTCCATTCTCTTTCAGAAATTGTAGATATGCTCTATGGAAAAATCCCTGGGTTGTCTGTAGATGTTGAATAACAGCGGCTTGAGGAGAGAGCCTTGAGGATTCTCACTTTTTTGTGTGTGTTTGCACTTTGTCTGTCAAGAATGATACGAATTATTTTAGCACAGAACCATAGAGTTCCACCAGTTTAAAAGAGCTAATTATTTAGAAAAAAAAAGAAATAAAACTGCATAGGTTCACGCCTCTGTCTGGGGGTCTATGTGGCAAAAAAGATTAACTGTTATCAAATGTGTTCAGTCAGAGCAGACAACAAAAAACATCTGTGTCATGATTTTTAGATTACATCTTATTTTCCCATCATTTCACACCAGATATTATAATTGTGATCAGGAGTTATTATTTTTAGGGTATTTGTTGCACCATGATCCTTCTCCGATTACAACAAAATTGATATGGTCAAGCAACTGGAAATGTGTGGAAAACATATGGCATATAGTGGGACAAGCTAGAATAAATAGTTATTTAGCTGAATGGCAGCAACCTGAAACAACTGACAGGGTCCTGAAATGTTCTGACTAATTTACTGAGATTCATAAAGAGTTCATACAGGCATTGATATTGTTAGAACTTGACATCTGATTTTCTGTACTGTATATTCCAGTCATGAGCACACATGCTTCAGCAGATTTATTAAAATAATGTTTAAGACCTTATTATAATAAATATAACAAACTAGTAGAATGCATTTTTCCTCTTGTGTAAAGCAATGCAGAGCATGTTTGTGTTTCCTACTACATTTGCCCTGATCTTGAGACAACAATCCATTCTTCCAAATGAAAGCTAATCACTTGCTGGAGATTTTCCCATCTTCCATATTTTCAGTGACCATCTGTCTGAACTGCAATCCAAAGAGCTTTTGAGGCATGAAAGCCGCTCTGCACAGAGTCGGTGCAAATGTTGGTGTCAATACAAATAGGTGCCATTGTACCTTTGATTTTTCTCATATTTCTATACTTTATAATGCCTCCAAAATAGCCATAAGTGCAAGACTACTTTCAGTCCTGAACTATGACACAAACAAACAACAAGTGCTGCTTGCGCTTTCTGAGTTGGCACAGCCTTCAACAATATATCTGGGGGGAAAAAAAGCCTCCAATACAGAAACTCGAAGCAAAGAAAAAAGATCAATAAAATGAGTCAAGCTTTGCCGGTCAAAATAAATAAAAAAATTCCAAGTGTTTTAGGTGAAAAGCAGTGCATGAGGTATAAACCAAAATGTGGTTTGCACTTCAGAGATTGCTAAACCTAATGGGGAATCCAACAGCTGTGCAGTTTAATTGATCCCACATGTAATGTAACTCAAAGACAAAAAAAGTCTTTTGAGCAAAGTTTCTGTAAGTGCTTAGTACTCTTCAGAACAGCAGGGCCAGGAGAGATTAGCCTTCTTGGATTTAACGTTTAGCCCACTGATGTGTTGTTTGATACTTTTGTCTCTGTGTGGAGATTAAGGATCGGGATCTCCTACAGCTTTGCTAGTGCAGCTTTCATCTGTTTTTAACCTTCATTAACTTCAGCAGACTCAGTAAAGTATAAAATCACAACTTAAAGTTCCTTCGAAATAAAACTTCGGTGTGAAAAACGGTGCAGCACATTGTGACTTAATATCCTTGTATACCGTAGATTAAGGTCTGCTAAAACCTTCCAATCTGAGTCTAGATGAGTCTCTTTATTTCTCATATGGTCTAGACAATCCCATAGTACATAACATAAACATGCTCAATGTTTGTTTGCTATACACTTTGTGCTTTGTTTTCCCGCTCCAACTCTAATTTGCCTTCAGTTTTAGCATCATTATTGAGACAGGAGCTTGAAGGCAAATCCCCAGCTTTTGAGATTAATTATTCTACGAGTGGCGGCAAAGCAGTAAAATAAACAGAGCGTTGGAGAAATTAACCATCTTACGGTTTATGGGCAGCGAACTCCTGAGTGACCAAGAGTTAAATTTGGGAAGGGCTGATTAATTTTTCTCGTTGGTGGTATCAGTACTGTATCGGGAGAACATAAAAGAACAGCAAAGATATAATAAAAATGTTAAATAAGAGGAAATTAAAGAAAATAGCAGAAAGAAAACCAACCAAATCTCTGGTGTTTGGGCTGAAGGTCACATGGATGGATTACATTTAAATATATATCCTGGATCTCTAAGCATTGCTCGACTGCAGAAAGTGTGAGTTTCTAGCCTGCATCTGCTTGCTGGCCTTGAAGGAGTTTGGTGTTTAACAGGCAGTCAGTACAAAGGCAAATCATGTCTCAGTACAAGAGACATAAATTGAACGTGTTTATTGACGCCTGAAGGACAGTTTGACAACCTAAGAGGAAAGAAAAACAAGCTGGAACATTTCTTTAGGTCTGTTTTCTGTCTGCTTTGAAGTTTTAACTGTCAGGAGTGGAGACTATATGTCCCCAAAGAGGGAAAAAAAAAGTTGTGGGACTGTCAGTGTTCATGCTAGTCAAAGCATTTAGAGGCTGTTACCTTGTAGCCTTATAGTGTTGTTGGGTGGATGGGGATGGATTGCTTTAGAGAGGTGTGGGAAACATGGGGGAGGTTTTGGTGGTCATGGTTAATGAACAGCTGAAAACGGCCCAAAGCAAACTGTCAAAGTATTAAAACAGGAAAACACGAACCACCTTAGCTGAGTCTCATGCAAATAAAAGGAATGTCCAATGAATTATTTTTAAACAAAAATTTTAACTTGTGGTTCAATATAAGGGAATTTCATTCTACACAAATTTAGAAACCAACGAACCTTTTAATGCCAATTCTGTGATGACATAAAAGGAGGTTATAAACAAAGGTTATATCCCTTTGTTTCAGTTGGAAACATCTGACCTTTCAACACTTTTCTTGATAATTTTTTTCAGCTTTTCCCTTTTGTTCATTTCCAGTCCTAACCATAGTGACTAATTGGCCAATATAACCTAAATATAGCAGATCTAAAGGTTACATTTTTAAGAGGGAAAAATATTTGCGGCGTGAAGGGGAAAAATGGAGGTCTAAAATCTTTTCCATGACAATTAGGTAATTGTATCTGCATGCATGTGAAATCCATTCTCTTGGTTTAGTAAACTGTGCATTTGACTTTACAACATCATTCAGCTGAGGATGTTGATGTAAACATTACAACAGTGGACCACTTATGGGTCAGTATTTGGTGAACTATAAAGGATTCAACATTTACATATTTTTCTGTGCTTTAACTCCAAATTCTTTGAGAAAAATTTGTGGATTTTTGTTGTAGAGCAAATCTAAAATATTTGGCTTAGCAAATGCAGCTTTTGAAGCTGAAATACCTTGTCAAAATGCTACTTGACACAATATTGCCTGGCCTTTTTAAAGCAGCCAATCGAGGTACACCAAACATCTTCCTGGGCATCGATAGGCTGTACCACCAAAAATGGAGATAAGGCAGACTGTAGATTTTAGCTTCTAGAGTAGAACTAAAACAGTTTTCAATGTGCATTAAAGCACAATAAGGCATATAACTACTAATATAAGCAGTTGAGTCACAAATAATCACAGATTTTTACTATTCATCTCCAATTGTGGTTCCTAAACCCCAGAAATACTAGGAGTCCACTGCAAACTATATTTGTTCCAGGACAGCCTATGAGTTGCAAAACTCAAATATGATATCATATTTTGTGTCCTTATGTTTCAGCCACTTTCAATGCTGTCATTAGTCAGATGAGATACTTTAAATTAATCTCTTAAACGAAAGGAGGAACACTTTTGTGTCTAATTTAAAAGAGGTTCTTTGCTAAGTTGTCAAAACTAGTTCGTCCCTCAAGTTTAAGTGAATTTTATGTTTGAATGATTACCATAGTGACATATAATACTCATAATGAAGAGATGCAAAGCTGAAAATGAGCAAAAAGGCAGACAAAGACCAAAGCAAAAAGAAAATCATCACAAACTTTGACAAACACAGCTTGAGATCACTGAGGACACTATAAATACATTTGCGTGCTTCAAAGTCACAACTTATTAGGTTATTGCAGTTGAATGAGCCAGCATGCTGCTGGTGAGCGCTTCACGCTGAAACTCCAGGGACGGGTCTGCCTCCCTGACTTCCAGCACCAACTGTGGGCAAAGGCGTTTGTCTCATATCCTCTTCATCCAACTCGCACACACCCACACGCCCTTCCATTACACAAGCTCTGGGGACCGGAGCAAATTTCACATCAAGTAGTTCGCCTGCCAGACAAGGCTTTCTGTGGATTCCATTAACTAAAAACAGAAGCCTAATTACTTCCTTGAGATCAATAAAAAATGATACAGACACATGCAGAATGCAGCTTAAGGTGGGCAGAGAGGAAGTAAGGTAAGAGAGGAGATAAAACTTTTAGGGTGACCGTTGAGTGTATTAATTGTGTCGACTTTAAGGATAAGGAGACAATAGAGTAAAAATGTCTTCATCAGCGGATTTTGCTTTTACCCAGGAGACTCTGGGCTACTTCAGCCGGCAAGCACATCTGCAAAATGTACGAGTTCGGCCTAAAAAACAAGATCAGATGGAGTGGATTTTCACAGTAAAGAAAGAAAAAATGTCCTAGTTTTTCCATGTGATGTGACAACTACCACAAAGACGCAAACATCTGTGTAGTTATTAAAAGAACAGGTCCATCATCAAAATATATGACACATCAGCACATGTGGATATAACCACCATTCTTTTCAGTCTCGGTTTCCTCTTGGTTGCTGAGGAAACCTAATGGGCACTCTGTCACCATGACTACCACTAAGCAGCTCAACCAATCCAAAGACTAAAAAGAGAGCAGAAAAAAGTGATATTTTAATTTGTATGTTTTTGATAAAAAAAATAGCAGGATGTTTCCTCAAAATAGAACAAAAACAAAAAAAGCAGTTAAAGTTTTAAAACTATATATAAAATCATAAAATTGTCAAACAAGCTTTAGGATATATTCTGCTTTAGGAAAAAAAAAAAGAAATAGAAATTAGTAACTACAACCAGTATGATTCAACCTGCAATTAAGAAAAGGCTTCACATTAAATAAAGCTGATAGTGGTTTCCCCAGAAAGACCATCAAATTGGCTTGACACCATTTTTTTATTTTACCGACATCTTTGGAGCCCCAGCATGAATTTAATACAGAATTTGTTGTGTGAGGCAAAAATGAAAGTGATGGGGAAAAAACTATTTGCACTTTAGAAGACTTGAAGCTCATTATCAAAATATCAGCATAAACATGCAGAAAGCTTCTCATCAGGTGTAAGAATTTGATTTGTATTTTGCCACTCATGTATAAGATTAATTATTAACATTTCTTAACAAAATATAAATTGAAAACCTTTTCAATAATAATGGTTCTTTTGCATAATTTTATTATCATCTGATGTTTTGCATTCTTTTTCTATCAGAAATGGGTGAATTAACATTTTGTATCTACATCTGTCAATCTGTGAATAATTTTGGGTTTAACTGGAAGTAAAATTAATTGAATTCTTCAGCCAGCACAGACAATTACTACACACACATACATGTTTTTTATATGCTAACAGTTCCGGTTACTGTATCTTCCAAAGGTGCGGACACAAGAACAAACTCTTATCGCTGAAAACTATCTGCTGACCGCAACTGAGCAAATACAGGCAAATATAATGACATGGTACAAACATTTTCTATAGTTGTTTGAAAAAGGTGTGTATAAGGTCAAGTTTAAGAACTATAATTATGTTATGTTTAAGTGTTACTGTTGGAAAATTAATTTGGATAAAGTTTGCAGGTATACTAACAAATCAGTGTCAACTTCATAATTTGGCATCTTTTGGATTTGTTTACTTTTTAACTAAATTTTTCAATAAGGATGTTTTTTTAAGAATTCAGTAATTTGCCAAACAGCACTGCTGTATAGAAACGTAGAGTGCATATGCATATGATTAAAAGTTTAATGGAGCTATCGTTTCAGGTCCTGACTAACAATTACTTAGACAAAACACTCAACCCACTTTTACCGCTTGTGTTAATTTATCGATCTAATTTTAATCATTTTCAATTTCCACTGGAACGGAGAATTACAAGACTCATTTTCACAAATTAATGTGGTTCTAACTATCAGCAGAGATTGACAGGAAGAGTGTTAAAGCAGCACATGTTGAAGGCGGGAAAAAATAGGCATGAAATACAATTTTCAATCGTATTAACAAACAAGCTGATTGCATCTACTCCACATTCCCCCGCTGGAAGAGTCTCTGGAAAATGAGGCGCGGGCCCTGGATTTGGCCCTGTCCGCCCCGTGATGGCTGAGCTGTTGTCATCTGCAGCAGGTGACAGCATCTTATCAGGAGCTGCAAATTACAACGTGGGAATCTTATCAGCGGCAGCCAATTAGAACCAGGGGAGTAGCAGCGAGGAAATGTCAACAGCTCAGTGAACTTGCCAGGGTTCTTATCGGGCCACGCCTCTTCATCCAGGCAGCTTTCTTTGAGTATGTCATGGCAGTAATGACTGCCAGAGCAATGTTGTGACAAGAAGGGGCTGAAGGAATAACCAGGTCTCTAAAGAGCAAGCCTCCCAGAAAGACTCCACACTTCCTGAGAGCTGCCAAATTTTAGCAGGTTTTTGACAGCTGACGACTAAAAAGCAAAGAAATTCTTTCATTTTCTACCTCAGCCGGGTGTGTGTCTAGACAGAACAGCAAAGGTTATAAGAGATGTTAAAAACTCGACATGTAAAAGTACACATGGGGACACATTTCTGAAGTGCAGCAGAGAAAACAGCAGGAAACTGAGTCACTTATTTAGAAAGATTAAAAAGTTTCAACAGCTACAACTTGACCGCTATTGGTAATATGTTTACATTGATTATATATTGAAAACAAGAAGAAAAGTCTCCACTGAAATGTTTTCTTTTCAACTAAATTTCCTGGATGGAGAAGCCCAGGATGATTACAGGGGCTGCTGCTCCTCTGACAGGAACCACACCCTTTTCTTGCTTGCAAAAGTACTTCAAGTTGAATGATCTCCATATGAATAAAAACATGATCCAGAATCACTGTCCTGCAGCAGGCAAGGTCCTATTACCAGAACAATTACAATGATAATCTGTGTTTCTATAAATGTTATACCCATCTGACTTAATTTGTCATAAATATCGATTTTAAATTTCATTGCCTGGTCCAAGTCATTTTTACTGAAGTACTGTCCTGTAGCTGCTTTTGTTTACCTTCTTGCTACACGAGTTGTTCTCGGTACAGTTAATGGCACCATTAATTGTTATTTTTATTACCAACTGATCTTTATATCCGAATCTTGATTATACCAAATGATATTCAATGTCGGCCGTGATGCTGGTATAAAATCTTGACCTTAATATTGAGCAACAGCTCCGACAGATGAGAGGGAATGCCATTGTGTGACGCCTTTACACTTGGTGAAAAGGTATGAGGTTAGGTTTCCATCACGATTGGTCATAAAATTTAATGGGGATAAGGAATACATATAGAACGGACTGGCACTCATGACCGTATGCAGTATTCAAGCAGACAGTGACCTCCTCTGACTCAGGAAAAGTTGAATAAATGAAATGAGCTTTGTCCCTGTGAATCTTTTTCTGTTAATTCTCAATGAATGAGAGGAAGCTGAGGCTATTTCACTGGTTCATTTTTACTTTTAAGGCACCATGATTGACTGAAGATATAACTGCATGAATAGCACAAAACCCTCAGGTATAGAAATGCGTCAGATGAACAGTCGCGTCACTTGGCTTGGAATGACAATGACCCTGCAGCAAAGACTTTCCTGCAGCGCTGTGTCACATCCCACACCAGCACAGACTCACAACACTGCCTGTAATGTACGGAAGACAGATCCTGCCACATTTAGCAACCAATATAGGAATAATTAAATGGACTGATGAGGTAATTAATGTGCTAACTATTGCATCAAAAACAGAAAATATTTTTTTTCCAAATTCTTTGGTTAAACTGCGTAACAAATAATATTTATCACATTCAACACCATTCATTTAGAGTTACCACTATTTAATTTTCCCTTTTATTTTCAAACGTTTTGTTGTATTGAGTCCTCAAACATGGTGCTGGAAAATTACACAAAAACCACGTTTGGAATTTTAAACCTTATCTAGTTTAGATTAATCTAATTAGCTCTACTTATACAAACCAAACAGCTGAGGAGCAGCACAGAACGGGGGAAGGTCAGGAGGCAGTTAACAGAGCTGCTGCTTTGTTGACACTCGACTACTGTAAGGGAGCTGCCACATAGTAAAATTAATGCAACAGTTTAACATTAAGATCCAATTTAAATTACCATAAAAAGTAAAGTTGGAGCTCAAGGTTTTGGAAACATTTAATGGAGGTTTAGGGAAAAATGTGTAAAAAGTGAACATTATTCATCTCTTTTCGTCAGCATAATGGACGGGTCCATTATGCTGTGGGGGGGGTTTAGATCTGGAAACTGAGACAACTTTGGAAAAAGATTGACATATTGTGTGGTGAATTGTGTGTTGATATTATGGACCACTACCCTACTAAAAGACTAAAATACCCGATGAAGGCTCATTTTCAGCTTACAGCAGGAGAACACCAGATTCATTATTTAAATCTCCTGGTATATATGAACATCCATGCTATACACCAACCATAGGTTTTTGGAGAGAAATGAGGTCCTCAGCATCACAGGTCCTCCCCCATACTTATTGCATTTGTTGCTGCCTCTTCTGCCATTCTTAAAATGTATATTGTCAAAAAAAAAGTTTCACTATTTCCAACATAGCTTGAAGGACAATAACTCAAAAAAGCTTTTAATTTGAAGCTATAATTCAGGTATATCCTATGATCTGGCAAATTGTTTGAAGACATACAGTACTAACCCCTTATGCTAAAAAAATCATCATATAATCTCACAGAAGAGCTGATGTCCTTTTATAACTTTTATAACTTAACTTCTGTCCTTAACTAACTTTAAAAATCCATTTTATTGAGGAAGAGGGCAGAGCCACATAAACATGTCTGGTATTTTATGTCCTATGCACCACAAAAAGCTAAGAGTTAGAAAAGCAAGATACTTTAGTCCTCTTTTAAACATTATCATGGTCAAATAAGGAAATGGGGCAAAGGACAAAGCAGCTCCCAAACACAAAGTAGTCAACACCATTCTTAGGCATTGTTTAATTTGATTCAATTTATGTTGAGGACAGCCTAATATGAAACCATTCAAAAACAACTGTTAAAATTCTTCCGTTATGAAATTAAACAAGTCAGATTCAATATAGCAACAACACTAGTCAATTCAGCTGCAAGCTAATCCACAGCAGTTCATTTAGCTATGCGCATATGCGTCACAACGTCTCCTGTTTTTCTCTCATCTCTGTAGTTTCTCCTTTATAAGACAACTGCTGAAATATTTGATGAAGTGCAGCTGTAAGGCAAGCACAAACAACTTTTCTGACAAACAATGCTCCGCACGACCATTGGGGATTAGGCCAAAAAACTGCAGGGGTGGAGCGTTTCCTTCCAGAGAAAAACAAACAAGTTCTAGTTCTGATTTTACACTGTGCAGCTGAAGAATATGTGTAAAATATGACAATCCACCTGGCTGTAGGAACCTCTATAGTAAAAGCACATGTGCACAGACCTGTAATAAAAGAGAGCAGGATGACAGCGGAGGGGGACCAGACATGCTCATTAAACTGGTTGCAGTCTTAATGTCTTGCAGTGAGAAGCAGCTGGTATGGATCAGTTAACCCCGCTGGAGGCTCCGAGGGAAGGCAGACGGAGAAGGAGAAGGAGAGGTGTTGATCGAAGGAGAGTGGAGCTGCAGGGTGACGGTGATGAATACGCTGCTGAGAGCGCAGTGCCAGTCAGAAAAGGAAAAAAAGAAAAGGAGATCCCTGCAGATTCCAGTCTTTTCCACGCTCAGGTTCCTTTTTGTGTTGTTTAGATTCCTCTTGAAAACTTAAACTCCGACTTCAACACGAGTGGTCAAAGTTGCTTTTGATTTCTAATGTTGAAAGAAAAACCTTGTCTGGTTGCACCAAACAGTTCAGTTCAAACATCCACAAAAACTAGCAGAGGCGAAATTTAGCTCCATTAGTGGTAGAAACAAAGCTTATCTGCATCAACATGATAAATAATTCATCAAGTAATTCAACCTATCTGGGTGAGTGCTTCTGCTTTGGTGTTTTAGGGCCACCTCAGATTTGTAGAGATCTGAGAGTCGCTGGTGGCTTGATGAAACATTGTAGATAAAACCTCTCAATAGCTCTTACATTTGTAATTGAACCATCTGAGCCCTTGAATCTTGGTCCAGCCGTTTCCCTGGGAGAACATGCACTCAAGAGGAAATGGCATATTTATTTCAACAGAGGGTGGAGTGGTTTAAAGGAAAACACAAGATTAGAGCCCTTCATCACACATGTACAGGCACCTATGTAGTGTAAGTGCCATTTACCTGAGATGCTATCATTAGGATTTCTACAAGCTGGCATATATTAGATGAAGAAATAATATATTAAAAAAATCTCAGTTTTAAATTTTGCAAAAAAAATAATCATGTCACCAGTTTAAAGAATGCAAAATCTGAGCAAATGTCTAAATGAAAAAGAAATGTGAACAAAAACTTGCAGCATTCTAACAAATTCAAGATACTGAAGTGAAAGGCCATAAGACACAAAAAGATGAATTAGCAAGAAAATCATACTCTATAAAAGTTAAAATCCTTAGATAATTTTTTAAAATCTATCTCTATCAGGGGGCAGAAAAACGTTTTCCAGATTATTCCTCAACCATAGCTGGAGTTTTTTGAGATTACGTTTACTG
>CAEGAF010015066.1:0-12731 GCA_903067075.1 Micropoecilia bifurca
CACTAAAACAGAACATTCAGTCTGTTACATTATGTTGTCAGGCTTAATGTCTATATTGTGATTAATAAGTTTTCGGCGGTTGATTAACTGATTTAACCAGCTGCTCAACTGATGACTTGGTGGCGGGTTGACCTGTTTTAGTGCTAACGGAACCAAAACACACCGAACTGCGCAGCACATGCTAAAGTTATCAAAGTCAGTATCAGGCTAACAACAGTTAGCCTAGCATAACTGACCCATTGCTCACTTCGTCAATGTTTTCTTTAATTAAAACGTTTTCCTCACCTGTGAAATCTGAAGCCCTTGTTACCATTATCTATGGTTGAATTAACTGCTAAACATCGCGTCCGTTTTTCTGATTATTTGCGTGATTGTAGTATTTTCCTGACCCGATATTAATGACTCAATGGATAGAAATGTCGCATATGTGACTTATGATAAATCACATAACGTCCAGTCCAGTAATGTGTATCTAATGTGTGCTGCTGCCTCGCGCTCTGTCCTTCTCTCGCACTTCCCGCTACTTAGCAGTAGGTGTCAGGTTACATTGTGTTGCATTTAATGTTGTCGGGAAAAAAAGTTTCATGCGCTTAATGTCTGATTTGCCATAACTATTTATTGAATTCATTGTCGCAAGCTGGGTGGCAACAGGGGTGGCAAGGCTCTCGTTTGGGTTGGCAACTGCCATCCCGCTAGATCCGCCCCTGAATACAAATTTAAAATAGTTTTTCTGCTTCATGTATCTCACACAAATCAACTGTCAACTGCAATACAAACAAACCAAATTGTCAGAAATGTAAATATTAATGAGGTACAATAAACTGTTTGTATAGGTGTGCACAACCTTTCACTCACACTTTGCTGAGTCACCTTTTGATTGAATTGCGTCGACTCATTCAAACACTTGAGCTGCAGTGAGTTTACAGATGCTGGTTCAATCTGTAGATTTGTGCAGAACCATGCACATCAAAGGAAACGAGTCGGTGAAGTCGTCAGGGGGCCAACAGCAAAACAGGTCCAAGCGCGAATTTCTGCAACTCCTTCTGCAATTTCTGGTTATGCCTTGAATGTAGCAGCAGTTTTTTTTACTCCCCATGTGCCTGATTAGAGACAGAAGCATTTCCTACCACAGGAAACATCAAGGCCCTGTTCAAATTTCCTAAAATCTTGTCTGAGAAAGGTAGAAACAAAAATACATCTCCTCCCAAAGCAAACAAACAACGAAATAGAAAATGAAAACTTTCAACAAAACACCACCATGCCAGCGGTGACACGTCTTTTCTTCAACTTTTATCCAAATTAGGAGCAAGAAATTAAAACCAGTTCTACATATACAGTAAATTTTGTCCCTTATTCTTCAAAAGTCTTCTGAAAAGGTTTGGAAATGTTTCATGAAATTGGCACTAAGAAAGAATAGCTTCACCAAAAATAAATACGTTTCTGAATTTTGCATTCTCAGAAACTACACTCGACAACTTTAGGGTCACCTAAAGGCGGTGGTAGACAAAAATATCAATTTTCAGAAGATTTATGCAGTGATAAAAAAAGACTTCTCAAAGGAGGTTGAATGATTAAATTCAATCAAACTGCTTCAACTTTTAAAGTTTCTTTCCATGATTGCTTTTCCTTTTATCTAAAGATTATTATTTTTTTAAATGCCTTCCTCTCATTTTGTTTCACTTTCCTTCTCGGCTTCTTGTTGTCAAGCCTTATCTTTGCATCTTTTCGATTTTCCAAAGCAGCGGGTCCCTCCCATCCTTCTTATCGCAAGGAGCCGCTCATCTGCTCTCCCATTACAAAACCCCCGCCAAGCTGTGTGGAAAACGGCATCCTTGAAAATCACCCGGTTTTCACTTTGATTCATGAGTCTCAAAGCAGTTTCATTACGAATATAAAATAGTCTGAAATTATAGAAAGGGAAAAAGAAGCAGAAGAAGAAGAACAAGAGAAAAGAGTCGCGTTTGAGTCCAACGTCAACAAAAACACGTTGGGATGCTGCATGGGGACCTGAGTGAAGTTGGCCACCCCACCTTCTTCAAATCAGACAAAATTGGTGTCAAACATTAGTGCTACGTTTGTGCAGCAAAAGTTTTCGTTTGTGCTACTATCATTTTAAAGATATAAAGAAATGTTTCTAGAGGTCATCCAAGGTCAACCAGAACCCCACCTTCTTCAAATCAGACGAAATGGGTGTCAATCAACGCTTGTGCTGGTTTGTGCAGCAAACGTTTTTGTTTGTGCTACCTTGGTTTTGAAGATATTAATGAAAGTGTAAAGGTCAAAAGGTCAACCAGAAGGTGGTGGGGGGGGGGGCAACTTCACTCAGGTTGCATGAGGCTTGAACGGTTGGGACAGGCTCGTTTCTGATCCGACGATAAGTCAGCGTCGGGTCGGGGGCGGGGCCAATTGCCGGACCCCTAACGAATCACGGGGCCCCTAAGAATCACCGGGCCCCTTACGTGCATCAACTGCGCTGGTGGAGAAACTGTTGAAGGAGGGGGGCAGGGGGGTTGCGTTTGCCTTTTAATTATTACCCAAGAAGCATTTCCGCTTCTTGTCACTTCTTTTCGGCGCCTGGACGGCACAGCAATCACCCTCCTTCCTGTTGCTCTGTCGGGCCTCCTGCGTGTTGCTTCTGGCGCCAGAACTCGAAAGACGGCAAAGCGTGACGGTACAGAAGAGAAACCGGAGCGATTCCCGGTTGTCTTCGCCGCGTTACTCGGAAGGAGAGACGCCGTTTCCGCTTGTTCATGCGAGTGTCAAATCCAGATTGTGACCATGCCTGTCTGACAGCATTAAAAAGACGGCAATTCCACGGCTTCTGATCAGCCACGGGCGTAAAAACAAGCGGGATAATCAAGAGTTTGATTTCAAAGGGCTTTTAATGTGAAGAGCCCCGAGCCGTCAGTGGGTTTAACAAGCTCTTACTCTCTCTGCGGAGCCACGGCGGCCATGATGCGATGACAGCATAGATATGTAAACACAATAAAACTGATAGTGATGACACACACGTGCGCACACACACACAAAAAAATGCCAGCAGATCAAGTTTAAAGTTAACTAGACTTATGTACACAATGTAGATTACTTTACTTTAAATACGTTTTAAAGTGAAGCAAAAGCATGTTTGTATGCAAACAGGTACAGTATGTTCTGAGATACAAAAAAAAAGCAAAATACACCAACAATTACAAACCATAAAGCTACAGATATTAAAACCCAATTAAAATATAATATTTGTCTATTCCTGGACTCTGGCTGCTTGTTCTTCGTGTGTCTGTTTCTGTGTGATGAACTGATGACCTGTACAGGTAGCGTATGCCTAAATATCTATATAAAAATAAAATTCAAGGCCATATATCGATTTCATCCCACTTTGAAATCCCACATGCTTTTGTCAGTCATGAAAGATGCATCGACGTTTGTAGTTCCGTCACGGCAAAAACATTTAAAGATTCAAATGCTGCAAATGCTTCCGGGAGGTACAGTGTGTCTGACGTTATTTATTACTGGTGAAATTACACTGAGAAAGAAAAAAAAAAAGATAAGATCCTTACAGTTTATCACAAGGGACACATTTTATCCACTCTGCAAAGCTTTTGCTGCTTTTGCATTGTAATTTATTCCTGCTCATTGGAATTCCAAATAATCCGCCGCTGGTACAGACATATGGGCCAAAACACAAACTTCTTGACGGTATTATCGCCTGGGAGACAGGTTTATGGGAAAACAATCTATTCCTACAGCTGATCTTCTCTGCAACCTGCCATTTCTTCACTTTGGCTTTGACAGCGACTGCGGCGTCGTGTTTGATGGCATCGCATGTCCATCCAGTGGGGCAGCGATGCCAAACGGTGCATTCTATCACACGGAGACGGCCGACTGGCATGTTGATTATAAATGAACACGCAAGACGTGGACGTGTTTCTTTGCATTTGAAAATGCTTCACCAGACTCAGCTGTTTTGATGGTGAATAAGGTGTGGGCCTCGGCCTCACTTGACCCGGCAACCGGCATCGGGTTTTGGAGTCTGGATCCGTTGTCTCTGAAGCAAACTGTTGACTCAGAAAAGCCTCTGGAAAAAGAAGCTTGCAGAAAATATTCGAAACGAGTCACTTCAGTCTCACATCACCACTGCTGGGCCGACCTCTCACTGCACTGTTTGGTTCGGTCCAGTTTCTGCAGATATAGCCAGTAAACATAAGTTAATATCTATCGAAGCAACACAGTGCGTTGAATTAATGGAACCAAAATGTTGCTACAAATATTTTTACAGTATGTTTACTTAGCTGCTGCAGCTGGAAGCCGCAAAGTGGTGCAGTGACTTTTTTCCCTAAAAGCCACCGAACCGGTTTGTGTGTAAACACACATTATAAATGACTCTGAGAGCTTATCGGTGTTAATACTGAACTCAGTGTCCTCCAACACAGTGTGAGCTGCTTATGAAACAGAGTTGGGAACAGTTTCTTTTGGTAATGTTACAGTAGTGGACAAAAAAATTCAAACCTAATTTGGAGCCTTATATAGTGCAGTGCAAAAGTATTTATGCTACATGAGCCTGACCCGTTACAAACAGAAACATCATTTTGTTAAAGTAGACTCACCTTCCTAAAATAATGGCCTAAATGTATTTTTTTTTTTTTGCCAAATTTGATTTTGTGCCTGAAACTTTTTTTGGAAAGAAAAGAGGTAGTTTTTATTTATTTATTTTATTATTTTGGCCAAAATTACTTTTGTATCATTTCTTCAAATGTCTTTAGGTTAATGAGTCATTTTCTCCAGAGCGGTATCGATTGGGTATAGCATTGCTAATGGGCTTGATGGTGATCTACAGATTGACTTTAATTCTCAGAATTTGCTTAGTAATTTTCAGCGGGAGTGGAGTTTCTTTGCCACTCTGTCAGCTACTGGACACGTTCTTTCTCCTCTCATCGGTCAATCAGATGCCGTCCTACCACTTCAACGGTATGGAATTAAAGATGTCCGAAACCTAAAAACAAAACCCATCTTTCAACTTGTTTTTTTTTTTACATTGGAGGATGAATGTGAGTTGGGAAACTAAACTTAATTAAATGTTTCAGCTGAGTTTGTTCCTGAGAAGATGCTACTTTATATCGCGTTCAAGGACGCAAATTTTGAGAGCGCGCAGCAAATCTGTTATTTAGCAGAATCCCGCGTTCCCAGATAGAATGCTGCCGCCGCTTGCTCTGACTATGGGTTTCTGCTGGTTGACGAGGTCATAATGACGTAATACTGGCCAGATTTCATCAGCCAAACGTGTTCTCCCAGTTAACTGGTTTGATTTCAGAGAAGCGAATTGTTCTTGGGCTTCACACAGAGAGAGACTCAGGGAGGAATTTGCTCTCTCTCAGTTCGTTCACTGTTGTGAATTATTGGTAAAGTTGTTTCATTTCTCTATCCAGAGGCAACTTCTAAGTTGATACATCTTCATCTTGGTAGCTACTCTTCTCTGAAGCAGTTTGTCGAAATCCTGGGTGGAGAACAGGCGTCTTGTCTCGTAGGTCAGAAAATAAAGTTGAAATCCTGCAGTTCTTGATTTTGAAGCAACCCAGGTGTGAGAAAAAAAAATAAAACTACTGAAGCTGAGTATATAAAGGCAAAACCCAAACCCAAGAGAAGCTGTTTCTTCTTTACACCCACAAATGCAACAATATAAACAAAAAAACAAAGCATATTCACGTTAGCATGGTTCAGTCAAAGTCCAGGGCTAAATCCAATTGAGAATCTGTGATGATGCTCGTCAGTCCATGTAGTTTGATAGAAGTAGAACTGCTTTGCAAGAGAATTTGGCAAAAATTTTAAAGAGCAAAGCGGATATACACCATACTGCTCAGGGAAGCTTGATACAAATGCACACCACACTTTTCAGATTTGAATGTGTAAACAAATGTAAAAAGACTTCCTCATTCGCGTCATGCACCACATTAGTGTTGGTCTTTCGGAAATAATCAGGATCAGAAAGACTGGCTGTAATGTGACAAAATGAGGTGTTTTTCTAAGGTGCTTTATTTTTATAGAAAATGGTTGCAAAAATAATAGAGATTAGGGGGGAACAAACATTTTAACAACCTCTGGACGTCAAATAAATCGGTACGGTCTAGGAGTTTTAGTAGCTGCGTTGTCACGCACGTAATGCCAGAGAGAGGAGAGCAGCGTCCTGTTGTCCAACCTGACGGCACACGGCTGCATTAGCACGGAGGCTTGAGTAACCAACCTGCCCATCTGCGAGGAAACCATTACTGCTGAATTACGCTTTTAGAGGCTCTAAAACGTCTTGCTCTCCCATTTAGACGAAGCTGCAAGCAGCTAAGTGACTGACAGGAACGGCATCAAACTAATTTCTCTACAAATCTCCCAAAACTTTTATCATGAAAAACGAAACAAAACAAAAAAAAGGTATCGGTCAGGGTGGGGGGATAAACTGCAGAGGACCAGACCTGACACCCATTGACCAACCAATATGCTGTTACAATATTACATGTGGAAATGTTTGGTTACTGTTGTACTTTGCGTAACAGCTGGAATGATTATAAAACCACAGCTTACAGTTTTTTGCACGCGGTTGAGCGATGCATTAGAATCTGATTCCTCGCCACGTCACAGTGGCTCCCTGGTGATTATTTGGACAACGTGTTGCTCATCAAGACCATACAGGTTAACAGACCGACACACCTTTTGAACACAAGTTAACAGGCCGTGTGTCGAAGAAGTTAATGTTTTTTTTTTGGTCATCAGAAGTTGCTTAGCTCGGGCGGATGGTTTGCTCTGCGATCGATATGGATGTGGTCCCAGGAACCCACTGTAAATCTCTCAGAACAAAGGTCAGCATTATAGCATAAAATCAGTCCCGGCTGCAGTCCACGCCCCCATGACCAACACCGGACTGAAGAAGAACACACAAATTTCATCTATGGCTCTTCCCACTTGTGCTTATGTGTTACCGAATTCCTCCCACCCATAGTTCGGCGAACAAAAGCTCATTTTTCAGTGTTTCATTCAGAAGAGTTAGAGAACCATGTCAGAGAAAAGAGGTGAAAGGCCCCATGGGAGGAGACGCTGGCGAGAATCCCAACTTTCTGAGAGTCAAAATTCGACACTCAGGTTCCCAAAGCCCACGCACTGACTTTCCCCGGCTCTCGCGTTCCTGTCACGTAATAAAAATGAGTTTGGGAGCATCGAGTGTAGCTACTGCATGGATAAATAGCTCGTCACAGAGGCATGCTTTTGAAGACGAAACACCCCAAAACAAATGGAGATAACAGCCACCCACCACAACAAAGTCCACGCTGCCCCCTGGATCTCTCAACGCGGCGGCAAACGCATACACACGCATTCACTGAGGCAAGTCAATGCAGTTTTGCAGCCTAAAGCCAGGAAATCAAAAGCAGTTTGTAGTCATGGGTTTGTTTTCTTTTTCTTTTTTCCTCAAGAGGAGAGTTTGTTGGCTTCCTGTGCTCATAAGACTGTGCAGCAGCCGCGGGGCTCTTGGCTACAGCTTCACACCCCTGTCTGCATCAATAGTTCTGAGCCATTGTGATGGTCACAAAGGCCGTCCAAGTATACGCCAAGAGGAAAAAGGTGCCACTCTTTATTCCTCCCTCATCCCCTCACTTCCTCTTGGCTGACTTGAAAGAGAAAGTCAAGCGGCGGCGGTGCAGAGGTAGAGTGGGAGGAAGAACAGAGGTGGACTAAGCGCCACAAATTTGTCCTTGTAACCTTCAGGGATGTGTTGGCATTCATTAGAACTTGCTTTGAGCCGTTATGTAAAGCTAGAAGTTACCATTTTGATCTTGTTGCTGTGGATAACATGTCTTAAGATGCTCTAGGGAGATTTGCCCCTTCAATTTTTCGTTAACACACAACGCCACTTATTCTCTGTCTACTTCCATTTTATAACTATCATGCCATTTCAATCTTATGTTCTTAAAGCATTGTGTTAGTTTTCATAAATCTGTTCTAAGGCAGTTTTTTAAAATTATTATTCTAATCCCTGTTTGGACACTTCATTCTTATGAAACTTGACAGATTAGGATTCCTGATCAGAGCAGAATTCCAAGCATCTTCCTACTTGTAGAAATTTTTTGCGCCATAATAGACTGAGGCCTGCAGAAAAATCCAGGCCTGTGGTCTTGTTGTATAACAAGTACAACCATAGTACATATGCTAAGGTTTACCAAGCATGAGCATGCTAACAGGTTTGGTAAAACAGAAACAGAACAAAACTTCTAAATTATTCAGAAAGGCAACTAAAAAGAGAAAAAACATACACTGTTGAATATTCTGCTGAAGGATCTTGTGGGGCATTTCATTTTTAAGTTCAAAACTGGACTGGCATTTGCCTGAAAATGAAACTCTCAAGGCAATAGAGTTTCACATTAATCACAACCGTAAAACTCCAGTGTGGCTGTTCCAACTGTTTGAATTTTTAACACTATTTTATCCCACAATTTTTTATGACCATGCTACTACACAGGGTAAGGTTATGAACATGTTAAGTGTCTAAAAACAAAATACAAAAAGTGCATTGTGACTGGCTAGGTGTTGTTAGCTGGTCGCCAAGCAAAGAATATACTGCACAGCTTCTTAACATGGCTAAATCAAAGCCACATTCTGAATGAAGAGATAAAGTAGCCATTTGGTTTTCTTTGTCCAGTGTTATTTTCTTTACATTATGAAAGAAAATTACTGGAAAATACCACTCTGCAATCAAAATATCAAGGTCAAAGTGCTTGAACAACTCATTTTTTTGACCGTTATTAAGCGTCCTGTTCACTTTGCAAATATTAGCATTGGGCCAGTTACTGGTATCAAGGTGATTTAAAGTTTTAGAAGATAATTATCTCTAAACACGCGTACTTTCCCATCACAGCTTTCCTGTGTTAAAAGTAAAGGCAACTCTGACTGTCTGACGAGCTTTGAACAGCTCATTGAACCCACTTCTTGTTCAAGCGGAGCAAATAGTCTGACTAATTAAACAACAAATAACAGCTTATTATACAGATTATATCCTTACACAAGACTATTATAGAAAAAAGGTCAAATGAGCTGACAAACAAAAACACACACACACTTTTGTAGTTAGTCTAAATAAAAATAACTGCAATTTATAAGTTGTATCATTTTCACAGCTATACCAATGATGGTTTGTTTTACATCTTGATTAATAATAAACTATTAGACCATGCACATTACTTCTTTTTTTTACAAAAATGTGCAAATACAATGAAAGCATTACTCTCTGGTATTGTTCTATATTGTTAGAATACATATGGGTAATGTTGAGCTGGTAGCTCATAAAAAAATACCAGAGAAAAAGACTGACAAAGATGCATGTGGCCAAAATATGTCTTGCACCGCAGATTTACTTCCTTTTTTTGATACTGAAAACAGGCCATGACACAGGAATTAGACTTCGAACATCAAACATCTACACAAAACACGGAGAGAGAGCTTTCACAATCATTTCCCAAGAAGGCTTACAACCGATATGAAACAAATAAAAAAAAACTAAAAGACTATCTGCCAAACACAGATACAGTGCACAATTCACTTTTGAGGTATCTCAAACAAATAGATCTTCAAGGTGTTGATGGAGCTGTAAAGCGAGCGAAGAATTGTGACTAAGATTTTCTATGTTGCAATGAATGCAAGGGTAGTTAGAACATGCTGAGGTGAGTCACTCGTTCACGCTTTCACCCTGCTGGCCTTGCTTTCAGCCTGGACTTATGCAGTAGAAAAGCTCCAAGTTAGTAAAAAAGACAAAACATACACATGATGAAGTAAACTAATCTTAATAGTCACAACATCCTGTACAGTACATCTAGAAGAAGAAGAAACAACTGTAGCATCAGATGCACAAATACTGCAAATATTACCCTTGTTTTCTGTGACAGAGGTTAGAAGGGAAAAAGAGCCTTTGTAGACTTTGACCTCAGAGAAAACCACACACTGCCCTCCAACAGTGATACATATTGGGTGACAAAATAAAAACCTGAAGATTAACGGGTAAAGAGCAGATAGTCTCAGCTCATAGTGCATTACAATGCCTGCTGTGCACATCTGTTCAGCAACCACAGGCTCAGCGCATTCACGTTCTCGTCTAAAAGCCATTCACACCGCCTGCGACTCCTCAGGCACAACCTCTCACCTTGCTAAATGGGTATTGATTAAACATCAGCAAGTGGCTTGAGAAAATACAATTCACGTTAAGCCGTACATAGCCCAAGATATTGATGGACAACGGATTATTGCCTGTCCGACAATCTGTTTCCCCTCAGCCCGGCTCTTCACGGGGCTCATTTAGTCTGAAGTGTAAGCAACACAAGCTGCATGATGGAAAACGAAGTAATGGCTCTAGTACTTTGAGTACGACACAATACAAGGCAGTACAGTACGGTAGCTTATCAACGTTGACAAGCGCCTGTCAACACAGCGTGTGGAGTAGTTAACAATCATCTTGATACATTTTTACATCGTCTTTAATCCACACAGTGCATTACTTTACTCCTAGTCTATCTGTTTCCCGAGCTAAAAGGACACCTTGGTTAGTTCCTGTTCTCCCGTTCTCCACGTGCTCGGCCAGGCTATTGAGAGCCGTCTCGTCGCTCTTGGACTGAATGACAGTGTCCCCCTTCCTAGAGGTTTTCTTGGTGGCCCGTGACAGCTTCCTCCTGAACGTATCCCCGGCCAGGAAGTAAAGGATGGGATCCACGCAGCTGTTGAGGCTGGCGAGGCCCCGCGTCACCTGGTACGTGGCGTAGACGCGGTTGTTGAACTCGCACATGTCGGGGCTCTGGAAGTACAGCCTCGCCCGCATGTTGAGGTTTTTCATGACGTGGAACGGCAGGTAGGAGACGGCGAAGACCGCGAGCACGATGATGACCAGGTGGATGGTTTTCTGCCTGAGGGGCGCGTTGTTCATGTCGTTGTAGATCAACGCCTTGATGATCATGCCGTAGCAGCAAAATATGATGATGAACGGGACGCAGAACCCGAACACAGTCAAAGTCATGCTGTAAATGAAATAACCCGGCAGCTCGTCCTCAGGGGTCGTGTCGTAGCAAATGGTGGCGTTTCGCTTCAGACCTATCCTGGAATAATAAAGAATCGGGGACATGCTTAGGACGACTATCAACCACACCAGAGCGCTGGTGATGACGGCGTTCTTCTTATTCAGTCGGCCCAGAGACTTGAGCGGGTGCACCACGCCGGTGTACCTGTGAACACTGATGCAGGTGAGAAACAGAATACTTCCATAGAGGTTCACGTGGAATATAAAGCGCTGGAGGCGACACAGGACGTCCCCGAATATCCAGTTGGTTTTGTTGAAGTAGTAGAAGATGAGGAAAGGCAGAGAGAGGACGTAGCAGAAGTCAGCCAGGGCCAGGTTGAACATGTAGACGGAGATGCTGCTCCAGGGTCTCATGTGGCACACGAACATCCAGATGGCCAAGCTGTTGCCCACCAGCCCAGTGAGGAAAACCATGATGTAAACAGTGGGCAGGTAGTAGAACTGGAAGCCTGTCTTGGTGAGGTTGCATCCTCTTTGGATGGATTCATTCAGGAAGGAGGTCTGGTTCAACACCGTGGTCATGGTTTCAGGGGCGGGAAGCTTGTCCTATTAGACAGATAGGAAGGGGGGGGGGACATTTATGACCAATCTTATCTCGATTCAGTCTTCTTTTAAAATGCTTGAACTCTGCCTTTATGTTTAATGAACAACAAGGCAGCAAAAATCAAGAGATCACACACACGTAGTGATGGACATTTCCGAGCACGTACCGTAGAGAGAGACTTATATTCCACATTCCTATAGTTTCCTTCACAGTTGCAACAACAAAAAACATTTCCGTCATATTTCCGTCTCGGCTGACAAATCCCTTCATTCGGTCTCCTTACGACGCAGGAAATACTTTAGAAAGTTACAAAAAAAAAATTTAAATCCTCTGGTTTTCTAAAGGTGCGGGGAAAAACTAAATCTGCCGTCGGTTCCTCCATGCGTCGCGAAGCTTTTCCACACCAGTGACGGTGGGACGCAACCGAGACAGCTGCAGGCTCTGGCATGAAGAGACGGAATTGCAAACTGCCTCCGTAAAGAGAGAGAGAGAGAGAGAGAGAGAGAGAGAGACTGTACGCGTCTCAGTCAGAAGAGGAAAAGAAAAGAGGGGAGGAGAGAGAGGAGGGAAGGTGAGCTGGTTCACATATCCGCTCCGTCCCTCTCGTGGCTCGACTCCTTATCTACCTGAACCTTTACTGTCAAGAGACACGTGAACAGCCTTGAAGCGACCAGGTTCAGTTCGCGTTCTCGTTAATTATCGATTGGAGTCAGAGGCGGTGTTTGCATGAATGCCGCCAGGGGCGAGTCCCCCCTCCTTAGGCACAGAAAATAGCAAACATCTGCCTTTGAATAAAATAATCTAATTAAATAGAACAGGGGAGCCCAAACTTTTTGAGACCAAGATCTACTTTTTCTCTCACCAGCCGCCTAAGATCTACCTCACGACACAGACATAAAAATTGCAAATTAAACTCTATTGACTTATTTTATATAAGAATATGCATCAGTTATAGCAGAAATAATAAACATCGCGGTAGAATTTGTTAAAACTTAATGAAATATATTTGTCCCATTTAATGTTTGTTGTGACGTGATACTCACAAACAAACGAGTTAATTAGTCCAAGTTTGTCGTTTATTGAACGTTCAGAAAC
>CAEGAF010015074.1:0-15986 GCA_903067075.1 Micropoecilia bifurca
CGCCCTCTACTGCGCATGCGGGACACTTTCAGGTTGTTTACACTGCAGAACACATACAGGTCCATTTACTGGCAGTGAGAACGACCCCTAAAAGACAACAGCTGGGTTGAAAGATTGAAAAAGCGACAAAGTCTAAATCATGTTCTGAATCATCGAGTTTTGTAAAACTGGAGATTTTCTTTTCTTTGATGACCACAAAGTCAACAAGTTTCTACTCAACTGATGGACAAAACATTTTCAAAACATCAGGGGTTTTAAGCCTGTGGCAAATATTGAAAACTTGAAATGAGAAACCAGCTTTCAAGCACAAACTAAAAGGAAACAAAAATATATTGATACCATTACATATTGTGTATATAGGAAGGCCCACATGAAATTCAAGACAGACATGCAGCGAGTCCTGATTAGTTCTCTGAGTCGTACATATAAGAAAATAAGGTAAACAACATTTTCATTTCAACCAGCCTCCATTTAAGAGGATAAACAACCTCAGGAAGTGGATCAAACTAACAGGAGGCACTAAAAAACCCTGACAAGTCAGTCCTTTTATTAATGTCAGCATTTATTTCAATTTCATATTAAATTTGTGGGATGCTTATGTAAAAAAAATAGCTTTCTAGATAGCTAGAAATTCAACGAAGTTGAATCTGAACAAATATTCCTTCACATCTATAAATTTGCCAATCAGTGACCAGCATCTATGTCATAGTTATTAACTGTGTGACTCATTTTGGCATGAAAAAAAAGGAGATATTCCATTTGCTGGAGACATAACACCGACTCTATCCACCAACGATGTGTGTCGTTACCTGGCACTTCACTAGCATGTCGAAGAAAACCTCGTCTCCCTCTGGCCCGTCAGCGTTGTCTTCTAGATGGCTGTACAGGGAGGGTGCGCGAGGAGTATCTGCACTGGAGATCAGGGCTACAGCAACAACAAAAACCACGATCAAAAAGTGAAAAATGTCACTAGAAGGCTTCACTAAAATGCACCGAGCCTCATGTCCATCACCTTGAGATGGGGCTTGGTCTTTGCTGGAGGCGGAGGGCATATGAGGCGGGCTGCAGCTGCTGAGACGCAAGCCAGGCAACTGGCTGAGGCTGACTCGCTGGTCGTCCAGACGATGGGCCTGGGAGCTGGCCAGCAGCTCCAGGAAATGACCAGGATCCTGTGATGGAGCGTCGAGCTTTGAAATACCTAAAAACAAAAAACAAAAAACTGTGGCAGGTAAGTAAATCTTCACTGCCTGGACATCACTGTGTGTGACTGAGGCGGAAAAGCAGGATAACTTAATCTACAACAAATATCTAAATGATATTTCACCCAAAACACAGCAATGAGTTCAGACTAACTTACAGAGTCAAAGAGTATAAATTGAGCCACTCTGGTCAGTGGAGGATGAAAGCAGGACGACTTTGGGTGGATTATCAAACACAACACTGAACTGTTGACATGCTGCAGTCATACCATATGTGCTGAAGTTGCAATGCCTTCTCTGAAGTAGGCATTACTAAAACTCTTTTACATTTAATGAGGAAAGAGCCACAGGAAAAATTACCCTCAGTTTTCTTTGGTGTGTGTGACATCATTCAGAATATGAATGTTCTCACATATGGTGTGGAAACGCAGGACACACTCACATTTCTCCTCAGCTACAGGTAAGGAAGAGGTAGGGGAGGGTTGGGCAGAGGAGCGGGTCAAGCCATCCAGTGTACACCTTTGGTCGTCCATTCGGTTCCCCTGGAAACGGGACAGCAGGTCGAAGAAGGTGTCCTCCCCTATGGTATCGTGTGGCGTCGACTATAGTGTTGGGTCAAAAAGAAATTTAGTAACTATTGGGGGAAAAAATGTATTAATTTCGAAGAAACAAAAGAAAATCAGATTGTCTACGAAGCTCTTAATGTGATGTTTCTTCTGACTAGTGTTTTAGTGAAATCTTGTCAGTTTATTCTTTTATTTTAATACTAAATCAAATCCAGTTTTATTTCTAAAGCATATTTCAGCAACAAACGTATAAAACAACAACCGAAACATTATATTTTTCCAAGTGCCATCATTTAAAAGATCTAAATGTTTGTTAGTGTTTCATTAATTACGGTACAGAAGCGTAATTTCACCAAATCACCACTAAATAATACATCAATAAAAATAAATTAATTTTAGTCCAATTATTGAATTACTAATGTGTATTCACAAAATAATGCCAGCAGCTTGCATTCATTTTTACCAATTTTTTTTTTTACAAAAACTTGTTTCTGTTCATTTGTTTTTCCATAAATGACTTTATATTGAGTTCATTTTGTATCTAGGCAGCACAATCCACATATCCTCTAATGGTATGATGGTTTACAAAGCCTCAAAGTAAATCACATAAGGATTGTCCCACACAGTCACATTACTTCCTTTTATTAACCCTAAAAGAAGCAGATGATCTCAGAAATGTGAAGCTTTGCCACAGAATTGGTCACAAATACTGAAAACAAGTGAACGGTTCTAAAAATAAGCATCATGAGTCATGATGCATTTCTTCATCTGAGAAATACCTTGGACAGAGGCGAGTCCTCCTGGCCGGCCGGGTTCTCACTGAAGTTTTCCAAATGCTCTTTTGATTTGCCGTCCTTGTACTTCTTGCTTCTCAAGCGGTGGAAGAAAAAATGCTTGGTAGATGCCATGATTGTGTTGTTTTTTGACGAGCCGGTGAACAGATGCTCATCCCAGTCCTGGATACACAAAGATGACTTTTAAGAAACATCTATTAACACAGATCGGTTAAGTTAATCATCCGTCTTCTTCATACCTGATGAGGCTCAACTTTTTCAGTTTTAACAGGACTCTGACTGCGGTCCACGTTTTCTGGACTCTCTTTTCTCCTCAAAGATGACTTGCATCCTAAAGCATGAAAGAAAACGTAACCACTTAGTAAATATGAAATATTTTCACAGCATTTTTACATGCAGACAAAAAAGGTAAAAGGTTTTCAGGAATCTGGCAGATTTCCTGCTAGGAAATGCAGCTGAAAGCATTTGGATGTTTTAAAATCGGCATTATTAAAAGCTCAATGCTACCACACAACTTCACCTGGCAGGTTGATGTAACCCTGACTGTTGTCTGCCACACCGGAGCTGTTAGTGTTGCTGTTGCTGAACATGTGATTCAGGCTGGAGTTTGCCTTCAGGTTAACAACGATCCGCAAGTCAGATAAGTTCATTCTGGCGGTCATCTCGCTGCTCTTATCTCCAGTCTGCAACGTTAAAAATGGAACAAAGAAAACAAGTTCCAATAAATAAAACACAAACGTTCAACAGTTAACTCCTGCAGTTTACCTTTCAACCACTAGATGGAGGTGATGCAACATAAATACTAGCGTGCAGCTATGAAATGGGAGGAGAAGTACAAACACACACACCTCTTTGGCAATTTCCAGATGTTTTTCAGCGAAGAACATAGCGCGCTCGTGATTCCCCAGGGCGGTGTGGGCATTTCCTAAGCTCCAGTACGCTCTTCCTTCTCCCACTCTGCAGGGACACAGAAAAACCGGCTTAGCAGCTATAACTGACGGTGTGCAAAAACAAGAACTCCTAATCATAAAAGACAATCTAAAATACGTGTACATGAAAACAAAATTCTCAGTTTAGGTCTGAATGTAGAAACATTGGAGGGATCTTTTAAAGGCACATTCATATCCTCCATACATCTTTATTCTAACATTACAAATTAAGGGCTGGTTTCCTACAGAAACTTGTACGTTTGTGTACATTGTGATATGCACCACATTAAAGTCTTTAAAAGTCCATTTCACATCACCCTTCTCCACTTTAGTCTTACAGTTGTCCATTGCAACACCACAAAAACTGCTCCTAGTTTAAGAACCACTAAAGACAGTCAGAGGAAAGTGAGCAATTAGCAAGTGCTGATGCGGTACCGGTCATTAAGGTCCTGAGCGATGACCAGATGTTTGAGGTGAAAGTCTATGGCTCTCTCGTAGTCCTGCAGCAGTGTGTAGGTGTTGCCCAGGCTGTAGCAGGCCTGAGCCTCCACTGCTTTGTCCTTGAACAGTCGGGCCAACTGCAGAGTCTTCCTGAGAGACGGGGAGGAACAGGTCAAAGGAGGATGTAAGTGGGCGCAGGAGAGGGATCCGTAGCAGCCTTTTCATTCTCTCTCTTTGTTAAAGAGGGTTTTTTTTTGCAGCAATTGGTTTTTTAAAAGGAATATGTAATTCTCTACAGTAAGAAGTTTGATTTAAAAGTCTGAAATTCTGTTTCTCAGGACATTATAAGCAGTGTTTCTTTCTTTAAATGTCTTTTAATCCTACTAGCAGTAAATTAAATATGCAACATTTAACAAAACAAAGTAGTCTGATTAATGAAGAAAAGGACTGAAAGTGTGTATAGTTTCCTTACTTTTTGGGGTCAAATGCTTTTATATTTTGTTGGTCTAGAATGTTTTCTAGTCAATCCCAGCAGTAAAAATGAGAACTCTCTCTGAAAGTATTTAGCCACGTTTAATGAATGGCGGAGCCCATGATTGCTTTTGAGTAAAACGCTGCTGCATGTCAAGACGCTACAGGTCCGTTGTGACGTTTCCTCCTCTTGCCTCTGCTGACGGCTTTATGGAAAAGGTGATTTCCTTTCTCAGAAGGACTTGGCATCTGCCCTCACCCTCAGAAATATCTGCTCGGTTTTAATGACACTGTGCTTGATTAGACAGAAACTGTTTGACCTGAACCCCACAGAAAATCTAACAAGTGTTACGAAGAGGAAGATGAGCGACACTAGAAGCAATGATGCAGGGAAGCTGTAGCCATTAAAGCAACCTGGGCTTCCTGAACATGCTGATCACATTCATGCCATGTCACACGGATGCCTGGAGCATATGCAAAAAAAATATTGAGTACATATACTGTAGAGTATATTGTTAGACTTTTCAGAAAGCCAAAATGTAAACAGAAAAAAAAGACTAAAGTTTTTTTTTTCCGTTTTTATTTTTGTTTTAAATCTTCTTGGGTAATATTTGCATTTTCTGAGAAATTTAATTTGGGCTTTTTATTAGTATAATCATTTAAATTAATATGAAAGCCATCGATAAATGGATAGAATTGTTGAAATATATCATTATTTATTCAATCAATCCAATTCCCTTTCTGAAAAAAAACCCAGTAAATTTTATGATATTTTGCCTGTACAGCAACACACAAACCCCCAAGTTCATCTGCCTGCAATGAGGTGAAAATGACCCGAGCCCCATGTTTTACTCACTTGTAATGATTTGCAGCCATTTCAAACTGGCCCAGGAATATGTATGCGTTCCCCAGGTTGCAGTGAGCCCTCCGCTCTGCAGATTTATCACCAAACTCTTTGGCAATGAGAAGCCGCTGGATAACAGAACAAAAGTGCAAATTACTGTTCCGAGGTCAGGTTTTAACTCGCTCCTTATACGTGTTAGGATGCTTTCTCTGTTAATAAGAAATGAAAAAATTAAGGAAAGTATGGAGCTAAACTGAGGCTGTAAAGTTTTTCAAACAAAAAAAAAACCTTCAATCATCTTATAGTTTCACATCTTTTTTCAAAATATTTCTTTCAGTTTTTGTCATTTTAAAACTTTGTTTTACCAGGGGTTTTTTTTCAGTTTCCAACAATTTAGATTCAAAATTATTTTTCAGTTACTTTTATTTTCTTTTGAACAAACTTTATGACCCACATTTAGCTCCATAGGAGTGTGATGCTGATCTGAAACCAACCTTTTCATGAGCAGCGACGGCTCGTTCGAAGTCGCCCAGGAGATAGTAGGTGTTCCCCAGGTTCCCATAGGTACGACCTTGAGCTGCACGATCACCCAACTCATTCACCAGTGACAAATTGGCTCTGCATTTTACAAAACAACCAACAAAAATTTAATATACACCAAAAAGGTTTCACAGCACATCTGTAATGTCCAAAAGGTTGGACTTTTTTGTAGTTTTTATAGCGTAGATTTTAATTTGCTACGTGTTTTATGGAAGGTGGATGGAAGTCTATTTTAACTGGATAGCCTCAGTGACCGAGCAAAACTCCCTGTCTGAACAAAATGTTACTAGGTGATGGAAGAATTTCCCAACCTTATTCATCTGATATTTGTCATTTATCAACCTTATTTAAAACAATACAACAAATTTAAAGCTAAAGGCTAACACTCGAACAATTTAAGCAAAACAAAAACCAAACCGTAGAGTTTAAAGCAGAAGTTTCTAATCAGGGGTTTTGGACAATCACCTCACCATGGCCTTGTGGAACAACACACATGAATACCAACTCACTCATAGAACTGTGCAGCTTTGCTAAAGGCGATTCTCGCCTCCTCTGGAAACTCTCCTGGCTCCGTCCCACTCCAGCAGATGCTCTTGCCCTTGGCGTGGTAAATGTTTCCGAAATTATACAGAGCTCGAGCTTGCCCAACCTACACCACCAACAGCAGATTTTAACAGTCAGAAACCACACAGACTATAGCTGTAATTATATACTTAAAATACACAGACTTTGATTTTCCTGTTTGTGTCCAGACTCTCTGAAAGTTGGTCCAGAGATTTCTGCACTGGCAGATCAACAAAAATAAATGCTTTCTCATAACATTTTATTCTTTCTACTTCCTTTTAAACCCTTATTGCTTTTTAAAACTTCAAAAATATAACGCACCTTATCAAACACAGCTCTTGTGATGTCCAAATGTCTTTGGCAACAAACCACAGCTTCATTATACCGTCGTAAAACCTTTAAAGTGTTTCCAAGATTTCCGCTGGCTTTAGCTTCTCCAAGTTCATCTCCAATTGTTCTGGAGACAGACAATGCAATCAAAACTGAATGTTTAAAAATACCACAAAATATACTTGAACAAATGATAAATCATTAAAGGTTTTACCTGGTTAGAGTGAGGTCATGTCGATGAAACTCCAGGGCTTTGTTATATTCTTGGAGGTGAAAGTAAGCGTTCCCCAGTTGACTGTAGATGGCGCTGAGAATTTGGAGATCCTCTGTTCCAATTTGGATGGCCGATTCGAAAAAGGAGACACCTGCACGATAGTTGCCCGCCTTACAGAGTCGCTCGCCTTCCAGAGCCAGGTCCAGACAAGAGGACTCCATCCTGCAGGATCAAAAAACACGACAAATAAAGATAATAATCTGAAAACTGATCGAGAACAGTCCAGATTTAGCAACCTAAAGTATAACGGACTATGATTCTCTGTGACAAAATCAAATTACTGAAACAACAGAAATAATTTATGGCATTTTGAATGATTCCTCCCAGAGGAAAACCTCACAGTTTGGACATTTAAACACAGCTATAAATCCAAAATAAGATGAAACATTTCCTGTCTATCATGACCGCAAAGCTGTAAAAATGCCTCAGTTACCCCGGAATGAAAATGTGTACCTTACGTTTTAACCATAAACACAAAGTAAATTCAGAAGTGTCTGGGAAGCAGAGTGCTATTTTGGACCTGCTTTGGCTCTTTGTGAAGGCCGGATATACAATTGGAAGATCGAGGAACACGGAGCCATGCGGCCCAGGAACACGGAGCCATGCGGCCCAGGAACACGGAGCCATGCGACCCAGGAACACGGAGCCATGCGACCCAGGAACACGGAACCATCCAACCCAGGAACACAGAACCATACAACCCAAGAGCGTTTTACAACAAAAAAAAGTAATTTTAAAATGAAAGATTAACAATAGATTTCTTCTTGAAAAATAACCCCATGACCCTGACAATAATCAGTATTTTCACATCCTCTCAACCCAACCAACCAACCTTTTAATAAATTAAAAGAAAAAAAGGTTCATTTAGATTAAACCTGGCAATAAAGTAAAAGTATTCAGTTTGTGATTGATTCCACACTTATCTACAGCTATAAATAAGATGAACAGCTTCAGAGTCAAATCCACTCACCTCTAGTCGAAACCAAACATCTTCCCTCAACGAGTTGGCTAGATTGTACTCTAGCTATTACTTTTTTTTCTTATATAAAGGCACCATAACAAGTGAAGCTTGAAAATGTCAATGTCCTGAAACACACAACCACAGCTACTATGAAGTTGCTTCCTATGAGGCACTTTAAGGTTACAGCTTAACCCAGCAGGAAACCTTTAGAGGGAACTGAAACTCCATGTTCCCCAGTAGCAGCAGCTCCAAAACCAGAAAGATCTGGAGAGGATCTGTATGGAGGGAGGAATGGGTCAAAATCCCTGGCCAAGAACTGCACAGGAAACATCTGATGTCTTCAATGGTAAGCAAATGTTTCAGTACCAAATGTTAATCTGTATCAAAATCTTATTTCATCAAGTCAGATGAAAAATATTCAGAAAAAAGCATTTTTAAAATTCTTCTCACAATTAACATGTAATTGTGAAAATTACAGACCTTTTTTTGCAAGGACAACTTGAACTGGTGGTGTATTAAATACTTCCTACTGTAAATCAGCCTGGGGCGTGAATCATTTTTGGTTTACATGAGATAAATAGTGTAGTTGGATGCAGGATATTTTTCTAGTGATACATTCCCCTGATCACGATTCATCTGCTGTTTGTTAACCTCAACCCTAATTCGCCCGAAGGACTGATGTGGTGTGAAGGTTTCCTGATCCTCCTCACAACACCTTCAGGAAGGAGCAAAAATCTAGTTGTCCAAACAGAAGTATCAAAGCAGATAATTATTTTATGACAGAAAATGCATAAACTTGCACTAACCCTGAAAGAAACCCTGTCTGCTCCGTTTGTGTGTGAATTCAGCCGAAGTATCAGTTGCATTGCTTCCCTTTCTCTTGTGAGTTCCGACTTGCCCAGCTGACATACGGAGCTTTGATTCGGATTAATTGGCTTAATCATCGCAGGTCTTCGAACAGCAAAGGAAGCACAAGCACCAATCCAAAATAAGCTTTAATTCATTTAAAAAAGTAACAGATTAAAAAACAAAGTATCTGACTTTGGTCTTTACAATAAAAGGGGCTTTGCTACAGCAGCATAACCGTCTCCCTGCCTTTACTTTCTCCACTTTGGATATAAACCGACTCCACACAAGCCTCCATGAAATCCAATCTGTTGTAGAAGATTAGAGTACACTTGGTTAATCTGAAACTTTGCATTCACTACACCCTCAACTACTAACCTACAAACCCTTCTGATCACATGTGGCATTGTTGCAACGCTCTGACAAGCTTCACACAGACATGTAAACGTCGTCAGGACACATTAACCAGTTTGTTTGACTCCGACCAACAGGAAGATCCCATTTCACCAAGATGACACACACAGAACCCAAAACAAACTACTTGGAAGACGAAAACATGCCATCAATGACGCTGCGGTGCAAAACTGAAAAGATGAGCAAGTCCCAAAGATTACTTCATAACATCGTCAAGCAGATCCAGTCATGAATGCCTGCAGAGGATTCACTCCTCTGCAGAGCAAAAGCAGATGAGTCAGAATCAGGAAAAGATAAACAGCACAATTTGAATTGCAATTTAATAATCGTGTATAAAGAACTAAACATTTGAATCGCTGAAATTTAAAATACATGTTGGATTAACACAGATATTTCACTGAAGAGGATGACTTTTGACTTTATAAGATAATGTTTAACAGATTACAATTCCTTCTGCTATAAAGCTGGACTCCAAAATTATTGAAATCCTTAAGAAAATGTAAAAGATCAACTCTTAAGTATCAAGTTGGACAGTTGCATTTGACTACATTTTTCAATTTCTAGATTAAAATAATAAAATTTTAAAAAGAGCTCTTCCTCATTGACTCACAAATTTTGCTCTGCCGTTTACAAAAAACAAAAAAAGCATGAAGAAAATTAATATGATATGATTTTAAAAACGATTGAATCCATACAGACTTTGAGATCTAATAGAAAAATTAACATTCATTCATGAGCAACACAGATCCACCACATACCCGTTTCCTCTTCTCATGCTGATACACTCCAGGCAGGTTGACACGACAGACATTTCAAGCTTCTTGACAACCTTGTGGAGCAAATGTGGCCCTTTCTTCATAACAACCTTCCCTTTTTCCTTTTTGAACATACACATAACGCATACAGACAAAGTATAGCACCGCAGGGTGCTAATTTTACTAGGCGAATAACGAATAACGCTCTCTCTATGTGCACACTGCCAAGTGGTTGTCACAGCAAAACAAAGGACTTAATCCGCTCAGCCTTCACATCGACCTTAACAGCCCAGTGCCAGAGTCGTAGACCTCTGGCTTGGGTGAACATAGATTAACCTTATGTCGTTACCGGGCTGAAATGATTTAAAGTGAGAGCAACAGGCTCTGCCGCCATGTTTGGTTTAGTGCAAATTTCTGTAACAATTAGCCTGGAAAAAAGAAGAAAAGAAAAAAAAAACAGGAATCTATAGGTCACCTGATAGTACGTGTCACTTCCAATTAGTCCTGATTTGAGTGGTAATTTTTGTCACTGGCTCTAGAGAAACCAAAAGCTTGATAAAATCTGAAGCAGATTTAGCTGAAATAAAAGATAATATACTATTAACCTTTTTTCCAGCATTATAATTTACATTTACCTCCATGGTTTAGCAGCAACTCCTTAGGGCAATATAAGGGACACAAAAGTAAAACAACTATACGCAAGTTAAGATAAACTCCCTTCTTACACAACCAGCAACTCAACTGCTGACAATCCAATGAAATCCACTTGTCCGAACCAATTAAGGAGTCTGGACTGATGCGCCCTCTGGGGCGAGCAACAATATGTTGCCTCACCAGTAGTTCTCCCACAAGATCTGGTCCAAGCCATGTGACGCTAAAGCACCTCTCCATTTGACCTTAAGCCAGGTAAATCATTCTATGACCAGGACAGAATTGCAAATAACACAAAATTAGGTTAGATGGAATTAATTTAGTATGATAAAATGAAACATGGAGAGCAAAGTGCTACTTTTAGTTCAAATGCTGATTGTATTCCCAGCCTGTGTGAATGTATGAAAAATGTATGTCCATTATGCTTTAAGCTGCACAGAAACTCCAGAGTTGTAAGTGGATCAGCTAACACCTGGTTATTATGGCATTGCATCACTGGGCTGCAGGAACATTCAGTTACTTACAACCAGACACACAGAGAGGAATTCATTCAGAGGATAAAGAAGGTGACGGTTCACGGACCTGATGGGACTTGTAGGCATTGGTTTAAATGACTACATGATGATGAAATGCATCTTTCTACGCACAGTGACTACCTCCACATGTCTGCATAAACTACAGTGTTGGCTATGTGATGTTTCCTCTCTTTCTATTAGTAATATCCAACAGTCTGTGGAATTTAGGTCAGCCGATCTGACTCAGCCTGCCAATACCAGTCAAACCAGATACTGGTAGTTTTGTTAATGTGGAAATGTGCCGAGTCCAGGGAAGCATGAAATTGAAAAATTCAAGACTAAACCACAATGGACAAAGTTTTTTTTTGTTGCTCATGTACCTTTTTCCCTTCCACTAAATTTTCCACACACATGCAGAAACCTGCTTCTTTACAAATGACCTTCTGTGATTAATGCTCCTTGTGATGCAAGTAACCGTCTGCTGGACTTCACTTAAATCAGCAGACTTCCCCATGACTGTGTGCAAACATCATAGTGAAACCATAGCATTTCCGTTTCTATTGCAACATTCAGGGAATTATATAATGTTATAGAGTTTTGTTAGACTAAATAATCAAAATTAACACAAATAAACACTTGAAATGCATATTTATATGTAATGAATTAATTTCCAAGTCAGAATTACATTACTAAGATTTATTTCGTTTAGGTAATATACAAATTAAGAAGTACCCGTTTTTGGATACTTTACAATTTAAAGGTAAAAATCCCTGCTGCTAACAAATGACATAACTTTGAATATCATTCACAAAGAGATCTTAGATTAACAGTAACATATACTGCAATCAGGTGCTGCATCTCATGAAATATTCATTCATCTACCTCCTGTAGTCTCTACTCAAAATCATTCATCAGGCAGCCAATGAGGAGTCGTCTTACACACACAGATGAGCTTAACTGAAAAACAAACTTCTATTATTGAGGAACCCAAAGCTACAAAGATCTGAATAGAACAAAGTTCATTATGAAGATTTTCAATGTGAAGAAAATTGCATGTTTTCCCATGATCAGAAAGCACAGAGGGTCATTACATTACTTAGACGAAAGATCATAAATCCTACCTCTGACGGACATGATGTAAAAATTCCCTATCCTTTAAATGCTGCAGAGAAATGAAGCAATACATGACCAGCCAGCAGTCCTGATGGGAGCAAAGGTAAACACAGGAATCCCACTTCAGGAATTCCTGTCAACCGCCAACACTGAAGGAACACAAGCCTTGTCTAAGCAACCCGAATCAGCACACACCCCGTCTGTGACATCCACCAGGAAACACTGAGCACTGCTGTCTGTGGATTCTACCGTCACACTATCTCTGTCACATAGATCTTGAAACCAGAGCTTGTGAGAAAGACAAAAGACACACACAAACACACTTCCTGACACTTAAATCAAATGTCTGTGGTTGAAAAGCTCACATTATAGAGAATAATTAACTCAAAATCAATCCAAAAGCACAAGAAAAATGCTGAAAATGCACTTGCATCAGTATCTTGGTAGTATTTTTAAGCCACATCCTGTTTAATACCAATAAATTAAACAGGGTTTGTTGTTTTTTTGGTGCATTTCCTTTTTGCTGGATTCAAGTTTTGCTTCTGTGTGCTGTGAATTAAAATAATGCTCACCTGTAAGACTAAGGACTGATGTTACAAGACAATCACACAACCTGTTGCTCCTCTCGATGCCGTTGAAACGTCAGAGGAAGGATTATTGCAATGCCTGCAGAATTCCAGACCATCAAAACACGCACATACCACTGCACTGAGTTATGGTGTTTGAACTGCTACGCCTCCCTGTTCAGCGACTCTGCTTATCCTCTGACCTCACTTACCAGCTGAAGTCTTTTCACTCAAAGGGCTGACTGCATGTTTTTCCTTTTGTGTTAGCATCACTCTGACGGGGTTTAAGCTACAGAGCAGAGCTGTTTCTGCTGGAGTCATTCAAATGCCTAATAATGAAGTCAAGTTTGAGCGATAGGATGACCCATTTTCAATAAACATTGTTCAAAAGGAGAAATAAGGAGGCAATTTAAAAGTACCCTGAGCTAGAGAAATGTTCATTCAAGATTCAACTGGCACACAGAAAGGTAAGCATCCAACAACAAACTGCTACATTTGTACAATCTACCCTCTTCATATCCCTTTTAGTTTCTTCTTCATACTTTGAATACAAGTCAAAATGTCCCTACAACCTTTTCACATATATGTCATGCTACAACCACCAATATATTTTATGCAACGTTATGTTGGGGTAATCATCAATCATGAGGCAGGGAGGCTTTTCTGCAGCTTGGACAGGGATAAATGTCAAACCTAATGTAAATGGAGCTAAACGGATAGAAAACAAAACAAAAAGGCTGCAAAATATTTGAAGCACAAAATTAAGCTCAACTGGATTTGAAGGAGAGCATCTGTGAATATGAATTTTCTGGATTAAAACTAGGCCATTTTAAAACACTAATATTCTTTGATTTGAACCAGTGGTTCTTAACCTGGGTTTGGTCGAACCGCGGAGCTAAAGACACACTTGTGTAAAGTTGTGATTCTAAATCTGCTCCTTAGTCACATCTTTTTGGGGTTGGTACTGCCTCTAGTGGTGTGGAGGTGGTAACACAGCTAATTACATTACTAAATCAGAATACCGCAAAGTCTTTATTTTTTTATTATTAATTTTTTATTCTTTTAAGAATGTAGAGCTAATTAAATGATCTAAACCTTAAAATGGTTCCAGTTTCTCTTGATGGCCAACCTGTTGAAACTGTGGCTCATTTTACATACAATGGGTCGTTCCTGGACAGTTCAGTTCAACTTTGCTGAAAACACTGAATGTATTTTGAATAACTGTTCTCAGAGACTCTACCTTTTAAGAAGACTTGGTGATCATGGGGTGAAACAACTAGGATCTAGTTGGGTCACCCCTATGTCTTGAATTTAGGGCAAAAAAATCATTTTATTTATCACTACAGAAGGGTTCAGTGAATGCGCATATAAACTGGTGGGTTCGGTACCTCAGAAAAGGTTAAGAACCACTGATTTCAACAGTTCATTGGTGGTTCCGGCTGCATGTCGTCATCATCTGGCTTATAAATTAACTCCCGCCTCATGTTGCAAAAAATATCATGATCTAGAGGCAGAACATTGGCAGAAACACAACCGAAAACACTTGAATTTGCAACTGCAGTGAAAAACTTGACACATTTGTCAATGAAAACCATCCGTTCCCCTCCACTTGACGAATACGGGTTGTTTTGTGTTGTTCTAGCCTAATAAGATACATTGTAATTAATGGAAATACCAAACAATTGACAGTTTAATCAAATAGCATTATTGTACTTCTTTGAAAACTGTCACGTTGCTGTTATTGGAATTCTATTTTAAGACCCCTAGCAACTAAAAAGAGCAAAATGTAAAGACCTGTCCAAGTGAAGTTCTTTGTTAGCCTCCAAACTTCATTTAGTTACATAGTTTCGATACTTAATAAAAGGCCTAATGTGGCACCATAACCATTTCAGTGTGAATACGCCCAACAAGGCTCTCTTCAATTAAATGGTGCCGTTTGGGGTGCTAACATTTAGACTTTTAGAAAAAGAAACTGAGGAGAAACCATCATTAGAGACTTTAAAACCAGTCCTACTTTGGAGAGGAGGGGAATAAAAGAGAAGAAAATTCGAGTGGACATTTTTACTTCGAAACTGTAACAGCAAACAGCTCTGCAATTAAATCAAAAATAACTTAACCTCAATGGCATTGCGAAGTTTAAGATTTTTAAGGTTTTTGAAACGTTTGTGTAACGAGAATTAGGAGAAACTTGTAAAGCTGTTTTTTTTCCCCTGTCCACAATTATGAATCACCGACTTTGTGGCGGTGACTGTTTGGGAAATAATGTCCTAGAAAGCTCGGAATTAGTCGGAGTTGTTTTTTTCTTTCTTTTACATACATGCCGCGACATGTAGCTGCTCCCTGAGACGTGAAGAGAAATGTCTTGAGAACAACCCAAACTTTTCACAGGGAACAAAACAAACACACAGCGGTAACCGAGGAACAAGACACTGAAAAAGTTTCACCTACTTAAAAGGGAGATCCGCGAAGATCCCACAGGAATGTCTCCAGCTTAAAAAACAAACATCTCGAGTCAGAAACGTTATGAAGAAGCTATTTTTTGGATTTTTCTAACGGCTGTTTACGGTGGTCCCACTACTCACTCGTCCATCTGGGAGGAAGACCGAACAGGGTCCTGGGGAAGTAGAAGTAGAAGCCCCTCCTCGCCGTTACAATACAGTCTGACTTTAATTAGGACACGACGGCTGCTGCTGCCTTCAGGACCTGTGGGAAGTTCTGTAATTGCTCATCCAGCGACCACAGTTTATGATTTAAAAGTGACGTTGACGGGGTGGAGTGAGATGAGGACGTTTCCACTAAGACGTCCTTCATTGCAACGACGCAGAAGTGATTGACTGGCGACCCACACGCTACGTTAGTAGGTACATTTTAACGCTCACTTCCGCCATCTGCTGTTCAGAGTTAACATTGCTCACATTATTTCTGGTCTGATTCCCTGGCCTCCTTAAATAACCCAGGCGTCACCATTTCGTCGCTTCCTGCCACAATTTCTGAAACAAAACATGTCACGAAGCTGAAGTTGGTTTCCATTTCTAGTTTCCAATAGCTAAAGGGCGATTCCACTTAATTTTTCACTACCTCCCGCATGATTAATCGACTGTAGTTCAAAATCTACTATACCTAGACGCTTCAAACATGGACTAGATTATTCTGCTAGCATAGCAGAATATTTAAAACCATGTTTGGGATTTGTGAAAACTTTTCTGATTTGTG
>CAEGAF010015081.1:0-16071 GCA_903067075.1 Micropoecilia bifurca
ACACACACACACACACACACACACACACACACACACACACACACACACACACACACACACACACACACACACACAGATCCCATCCGAGTGACGGTTGTGAATCAGCATATTGAGTTAATGAATTTCATACAGAGGACGGGGCATTTAATCGGAGCACAGGGTAAGAGGGTCTCCAGAAACTGTCATGGGAGAAAGAAGCAATGGAAGAGAAGAATGAGGGAAAGAAGAGGAGGTCAGAAGACAACATGAGATAAAGAACATAAATCTTCATATCTCCAGAAGTGAATACAGTCTGGGACAAGAGCACTTCACAAAAGTAATCAGACCTCTTGTCACATCAGAACTACAAACGATGGTTAGTACTGCGATTTTTAATCAAAAAACACTTACTGTGAAAGTGGTAAATAGTGATTCACGGTTTTCTAAACTTTTATTATTAAAATTGGAAAAACTGTTGCTTGAAGCATTGTCTACACAAGCCTATAAGTAAAACGTTTTCATATTCTTCTTAAAACTTCTGAGGTGGCAGTGAACATCAATTTTCACTTTTTGCAACAGACTCCCACCTGAATTTAGGTCTGGACTTTGACTGAGCCATTCTAGTTTGTGTATGCTATATAAACTACTGAAGCTCAGATTGTAGCTTAAGTCTACTACAGCCCTTATGAGCTTTACTTTTATTCTTGCATTATCCTTTATTCATTTCTATACATCTTCATTAACACTGCCACCACGTTTCACCATGGAGACGGTGTGTTCAGGGTGATGTGTAGTTTTATTTTTCCACCATAGAAGACCAACCTCTTTCACATTTGTTCTGGCCTTCCTTCAATAATTCTGCTTGCCATTTTTCTATTAAAGGACTAAGTTCTGGAGTTCATGACTTGTTAGTTTGTTCCCAGATTCTGAGCTATAAATCTCTGCAATGGTTGTTTCTTTGATTAACACTCATAACCGGACCCGTCAGTTGACCAGTAAAGGGTACAGCAAAGGTGCTTTCCTCTGTTTTTGGAAGATGGATTGAGCAAAGATACATCAAGTAACGTTGCTCTAAACATCTCCAGAACTCGGTTCCTGTGTCTTCAGGATGGCGTTCGAGTGATGATGCCCATCAAACCTTGAGGCCTTCACAGAACAGCAGGATTTTGGAGGTGCTACAGTAAAACAACTTTCACAAAACTCATTTTTCCTTCTTCCATTTCTAAAGTATTTAAAACTATGTATTCGGACCGCCTCACAATACTGCACTGCTTTCTCAATTAAAAAGACTTTTGGCTGTGATGTAATAAAATGTGAAAAACCAAGAGCTTGCCAAGTATTTGCGACGCATTTTGTAACTTTAGTATTTCATCATCTCAGTATAGGAAGGAGTCAGATTATGCAACAGGCATAAGAAATGGATTGGAACATGACTAGGTCAGTATAAACACAGACTGAAAACTCCAAAGTCGCAGCTACGTTTGCATGTGTGAACAATTGCCTCAAACTTGGCTAATTATGTAATGCATCTCTTTGCAGGTGTAAAAACCGCCGCGGTGCATCGAAAAGTCCCTCTGGAGACTCCAACCAACGGAAAATTGCAGTTAAGAGTTTAATTGTAGAATTGAGAACACCAGGAGGTATAAATTCTTTCCCTGGCACTCTGGAGAGTATTTTCTTTGTTCTTGTCAGTGGGAGAGATAACAATTCCTCCCACCGTTAACTACCTGCCTGCCGACTGGGTTCTGTTGTGTTTTCCTTGTGCTTTGTTGTTGCTAATAGGCCTAATTGGGCAAAGCCCAGGAAGAGAGGAAAAGAAGGAGGGGGGGGGAGTTGAGGAGGAGGTAAAAACTACCTGCTTTGCATCCCTCTACCTCTTCTTCAGCTCTGCTCTCCATCCCTCTTGCTCCTTAAACTATGAAACCATCAAGTTTTTTTTGTTTATTTTAATATCATACACATGAGTGATTGTATTGGGTTAATTATTTGGCAAACGAGGAAGAAAACTGTATACGTGTGTTAGTTCCCAACGGAGCACAGAACAAAGCCAGGTAATGTTTATGGATGATGACCTCTGAAGATCAGGCATTCACTGAGGAGTACTTTGATAATAAAAAGACCCTTGATTATCTCCGAGTTAGGCTACAGAATGTGTCCTCTTCATGTTTAATTGAGTTATCGCTTTTGTTATGGTATAATGCACAATGGCGTCGTTTTGATCTCATCCCTGGGCCATATCATGTAGTACGCGACACCATTGATGTGAAAATAATTGTCCAGTAGACGTCCCCTTGTGTGCATGTCATTAATCTTTCTGTTTGTGTGTCAAATGTTCTGGCTCATCAGCATGTGATTGGACTTGTACAGTCTACTGTCCATGAAATAAGTCTCGTAAACTAACAAATGTGTGCAAAACAAGTGTTAAAAGTCGATGTTCTGCCACTTGCACGTTTAAAGCACAGATTACACAGCTCCGCAGAGAAACAATGGTGTTCCCTAGCGTGGAAGAGCAGTGAATCATATTGAACTCCTCTGAGATAAAGGCAGAGAAACCGCCCTCCCAGCACTCTCAGGGTGTACTATGAGAACAGTATGTTAGTGGGCAGATTGTTTCCATGTGTGTGTGTGTTTTTGTAATTGTGTGCGAGTGTGTTTGGAGCAATGGGACCTGAAGGAACACTGCGAGGACAATCTGTCGCCCCTCCGCCTGGGCCCTGGGTGACAGATGATGTGCTCCCACTGCTGAGCTTTGTCCATGCTTACATGGGTTCGTGTGCGTATTGGTTTGGGGGGGGGGTGAGAGGTAGACGGCGAGGTCACCATGTGAACTCGAAAGGCTACGGTAACAATAGCTTCATTTTAACCAGGTTACGTGAAGCCAAAGCAAACATTTTATATCTGGTCTTTGCTTGGTTGGGCTCCACGCTGATGGAAAACACGTTTCTACCATGTGGGTTGATCTCTGACATCCAAGAGGTGCCGGAGAATCTTCACAAGGTGCCAAAAGTGCTATAAAAATGAGTGAACCGTGCGGCAAAGCCTGGCAGTCTTTACTGGCCTTCTGTACTAAAAGGCACCGTATGGAGGTTTTATACTGTAGAAGCACAACCAAACTGCACTTTACAAGCAATAAAGATCCTTTGTATGATGCATGTGGGTGAAGATTCATAACCATGCATGTGGAAAAGGTTGCAAACATGCATCTACCACTGGAATAAAAACTGTTTTTCTGGGTTTGGCTTCTTTTTTTTTTTTTAAGATTTTGCACAAATCCCGAAAGTGTAATAAATTGAATTGATTAAACCTTTCTTGAGATACATGTTCTTTCAATTTCTGTATGGAGTGTTTTAAATTTCTCAACAAATTCTCAAATTTCCTCAAACCTTTTATTATTATTTATTATATTGTAGTCGTTTGTGTAGTTTCCCACTTTAAGGTACCAAACTACTGATACTGAAAGCATCATCACTCATCCTACTGCTGAATTTTCAGAAATGTAATAAAACTTATTCGAATGCTGAATGTGTGCGAGAGGCTATGTCACTCCAAATTTTATGGAAACGTGAAGCTAACAAACAAAACAAAATTCTGATTGGACCACAAGACAGGAACCAAAAGAGAGGTCCAGTCAGGGCAGTAACCTAATTTTCTACAGTCCAAACTTGTGATTATTTCACATTTAGATCACAGGCTAGATATGGAAGAGGACAAATGTTCATTCAAAACTAGAGCAAGTTTCTAAAACTCCCAGATTTTAAATTATTAAAGATTTCACCAAGCATCCCAAAAGAGCATTAACTGCACAGCAGCACCTCTGCTTTAGTTTATTCTTAAAATCTGTTAATGATTCATCCTGAGGGATGGTAATTGTTTTCATTTGTATTTAAAAGCAAATGCATTTTGCTTGAGTAACAACAAGACTCATACAAATGAGGTTTATGTTTTTGAGAGATTGAAACTGGAAACTGGAAATCAGTACCGGGCATCGGGCCTGATGCCTACAAATAACCATCATGACTGCATGGCTTTAAAAAGAAACTCCATCTAACTAGAGTTTATGCTCTTGTATACCCAATGTTTATTCTGTGCCAAATTGTTGGTACGTCTAGGCAACACAACCGGAAACCACTGGGTCATTGTTTGCACAAATGAAGAACTCATTGCTTTTGTTAAGAACTGCAGACTTTAAGTCCACTTCCTCTGCATATAACTAGCTACATGCTGTCTTATATTCTGTAAATTCCTTGGGGAAAAGTCTGTTGTCAAGCTCTTATATTTGCTCTTCTACTTTTATTCCCCCCTCTTAACAAAACGCATGGAGACATGATCCGGAGGGGGAAGGAGCCACATTATCTGAAACATTGTTTTCCGTTTGGAAATCCTACAAGAAGACGCCAAGGTAGCGGCAAAAAAATCTCAACTTACTCAGCTTCCCCACTCATCCGACCAGAAACGTTTGTTCACCATCTCTCAGAATAAGTCGTTGCTTCTAGGAAACTTATTAATATTACTCACCACTGTATTTACAGTAAGAACCTGGGATGAACTAACTCTTGTTACTAAGCACTTTTGTATTGACATGTGTTGTGTACATAAGGCAGAGTGGTGTAATGGCATGTGTTTCCTCAGCTCTATGTATTTCAGACAGTTGTTTGTCTCAAAGACTCAAACAAAGGAGGATACTTCCTCCATCAGAGCTTATCTGTTTACGCCATCAGCCCCTTAGCACCCACATAGTTGTAAACACCTACCCACCTATTATGTGCTTCTCACACACACACATGCACACACCCAAAAAAGAAAGCAGCAGGGTTAATGCCTCACGTCTTTACAAGTCATTGGGTCGACGTGATAGTGTAAATCATTTAGTTATTTTCAGTTTGTTGTAGCAACCATGTATTTAGTTTCTTTGATAAAGAGGGTTAAAGAAGATGCATCGGAAGACTAAAAAGAGGCTGGTTCCTAAAAAAAAAAAAATCTGAATTTCCTGGGGCTACACTTCCTGTCCCTTTAGCATTTGTAACTTATTTCAGGTGGCGGTTAAACATGACGCCAAGGAAAGGATCAGCATTTCAGGAAGCTTGATCATCAGTTTTCACTCATGAACATTTGTGACTTAATACACCTGTTCTTGTCAAGTCAACATCTGCAGTTGATGAAAGCATAGATTATTTTTATACTTAAAATATGCAAAAAATATGAAAAATGTAATGCTTGTAAAATTCATTTTGATTTTGGAAATGTAATACATATATACTTACAGAATATACTTGCCATGTGGCAGATTCTGTGTTTATTTCAAAGCAGTTAACTAAGAATGCTAATCCTAAAACGCAAGATCCAAGTCAATCTAAACGTAATCTAAGATATGTTTCATCTTAAATGACGTCAAGAGCGACATAAATTATTGTAAACTATTTTTCCATTTTGTTTTGGGGTTTTTTGGCTGGCTGAGAAGAACTGGAAGTGAATGCTGTGGTTACATGATTTAAATTAAATAATATTTCTGAGTTGAGCAGCAATTAAATATATTTATATTGTAACCTTATAAACTTGATGTTAATGTCCCTAAAATATGTCAACTGAGAAAACATTAACATCAGTGAGTTGAATTGTCATCCTGCTAGACCACAGCAAATTCTGTACATAATCCTTAGAAGCATCAGGTTAAGGACTAATAATAAAGTTTAATGGATGGAATATGGTTGAGACTGAGGACACAGTAGATGATCAGCTGAAAAATGATGCATCTCAGATTATGACTCAGAGCTATGCAGCTTTTTTCCCCAATTTTTTTTAAAAGGTTTGACTTTTAGATGCTGTCCATCTGCTGCAAAGAAAATATTTATGCCTGAGCCTTTTTTTGTCCTTCAACTTTTTTTAAGCTTGCAATGTGCAGCATGCTGTCATGGTCAGATACAAGGACAGGATTGAAAAGCAGCAGAAAGACAGCAAAACACTGAAGAGAAACTTTGTCAATAGTTTTCTCATGATCTTTCAAAGATCCCTCTTAAAATACAGGGAACCAAGAAGGTACTGGAGAGCTTCCAGAGCCTTTAAGATAAATACATGTTGTCCTTTTTATTGCATACTGTTAAAATTCTTGATAGCGGTAAAAAAAGAAAGCAAGTAACTGGGGTTTGCAGTCTGCTGTCAGTATGCTTGTAATTCAACACGTTCAGGCACAATCATCAAACTAAAGATTATTTATTCCAAGTAGAAGTCAGAAGATCAGAAAAGTGTTTCAATGTGCTTCCTGAAAGCGTCTGTGCACAATACTTTTGCTACGGTAATCCTGATTTATTTTTACAAAAGACTATCACAGACTTCACTGACACCTGCGGTAAAGGTGTCATCTTGTGAAAAACAGACACGTCTCCTTTAAATAAATAAAGACAAAGTGTTATTTGTCATCCGTTGTTCTCCATATCTAATTTTAAGACTTGAGAAGAGCCAAAATATTTTAAACTCCGTCTGAAAGATGTTGTAGTTACGGAAATACAATGACTGTACGAGACTTTGCATGAACAGGCTCCGTATCTACACAAAGACTTTGTATGTTTTGTTGGAACTGCTGAGTTCTCCATTTATTATTTAATTGTTAATGGTTGAGTTTAAGTGTGTGCATCTGTTTGCTTTCAATTGCTTGTCACTTTGCTGCAGTGATACTGAAACTTCCCTACAGAGGAACAAAGACAGGATTTTTCTATTCTAAAGCCATCACTTGTGGCTTGAAGTGAGCAAAATTTGATGAAAATAAAACTGAATGAATAATTAAAAAACAGTAAACTTGTGGTCACAAAGCAACAAAATATGCTGCACTACGAAAGTCTTTGGTTTCGTAGTTTGCTACCTTACGAAAGTCTTCTGGTTTTGCTTTTTTGTCACTTGTGTCGGCGTTTTAGACCATCAAACCCATTTCAATGATAGACAACCTACAGAAATACAAAACTCCAGTTCTTAAATAGGTTCATTTTGGGGAAAGATTCTGTCCACACCAACCTGGCCCTATGCTAAAAATTAAATCTGTTAAAAAAGACTTAAACACACACGCTCTGTCCCTATAGAAAGAGATTTAATAAAAACTGATCAGCACTGAGATCCATCTGTTTGGGAAGCTTAACAAAGCCATTTCTAAGGGTTTGAGACTAGAGTGAACCACAGTTCAGAGTCATTATCCGCAAGTGGAGAAAACAGAACAGTAACGAAACTTATCACGAGTCATCAACTCATGAAAAAAAATGACAGCATGAGCGCTTGACAGCTCATCCAGGAAGCGCTGCAGGTCTCATTGTCTCAAGTAAGAGCAGTGCATAGTCTGGGCTAAAATACTTTCTAGGACGACTCTAAGGTAAAACCCCTGTTGGATTGAAAAAGCGGACATCTTTAAAAGTAACAAGATGTCTGAGACTTGTTACTCAGACATTGTTTTATATTTGGCTTCTCAGAGAAGCCAAATATAAAACAATGGATGGAAACAATGGAAGAGATTTATAAAATGGAGAAAACTGAATCAAAACGGAATGAATCCGGTGGAAATGGTCTCTATATTAAAAACCCCAATGCTACAGATTTAAACATGTTTGCTTTTGTTTATGTTCCACCCACGCTCATTTTTTGTTGGAAAAAAGACGAAATAAAGAGTCTGAAAACAAAAAACTCACTCAATATAACACAAAAGACTAATCTTCCGTATATCCACATCTAAAGTATTCCGTCGACAGAGGAGAATAATGTTGAACTCTATGTAAGGTGTCTCGTCACATTTTGAGTTAAACTATGGCGTTTCTGACAATTTGCTGAAATTGATGAAAACATTAGTTCTGTTCTGCAACAGGAAAGCGAGCAGCAGAATAATGATCCAAAACCCAAACACACAAAAAATCTGTAAGCAGACCAATACTTTTCACAACTCTGCATCCAGCTAATAAGTTTCCCTCAACGAAACAACAAGCGCTCCACATTTTCATCGTTGACCCAGAAGTTATTAACCAAAGCAACACATGACGAGTGACCCAGCGCTTAGGCCGATGGCCCCGTATGTGGAGCGTCCGTGGTACCCTACTTTCACTCGACTGACATTAAAGACAACTGGATACGATGGAAACTGGATCAAAACCAAAAGCTCCATTCTACGGCTTCCCGCTTGGCCTTGTTTCCTGGACAGAGCAAAGGAGCACAGCCCATATGTCAGACAATATCGAGCCCTGTGAAGCATACAGCTCCAGAAAACAGGGAAGGAGCACACAAACAAACACAAACACAAACACACAATCTGATTTAGAAGACGGGGTTTTCTAGATGGTCGCTCTGGCAGGTGAAGAAACAACAGTAAAGTACAGTTGTCTTTCTCAGGAAAAAGTCGTAGAATGAAGGGATTTCATCCAAATGAATGGAGGAAATACATTATTGTAAGAGCTTACATAAGGAAGTGCTGTGCAAGTGTTCGTGTCTCATCAGGCAGCAGAGTGAGGTCGCTGCTCCTCTAATGGCCTGACATTGTTAGTGGGATGTCATTGCCCTCACTCTATATGTGTCGCACACACTACTCAAGCTATCGCCTGCTCTTTGTCCCCTTTCCAGATGGCATGTTGGTCTTTCCTCTTCTGTTCTGTCCTCATGGTCCCACAGTACTGGGTCTCTGGGCTGCCTAAAGCCATATGTCCAAGCTGAACTGACCCAACTCGCACCTCGGCGTCTATCTAACCGCCTGACTACTTTCCTTCTGACCCTTTCCTTCTCACTCATTGCTGAAAGAAAACTACACAGTGAGTTCATTTTTTCTAATCCGTAAGCTGTGGGGATCCAAAAGATAAGTGTTTTTTTTTTTTTGGAGAAACAAAAATATATACACCCTATGAGGAATTAAAACTCCATATGTCTCTTTGCTTATGCTGTTCTCCCCCTTCTTGCTTGGCATACATTTTAAGCAAACAATCTCGTTGTGCAGGATGCTGTTCTGTTACCATCAACATTTTAGGTTCTCTCAACCCTCCAGACTTCAGTTCCAGTTTACACACAATTTGAACTGTCAACATGGAAAGTGAGCAATTTCCACAATAAACAGAGCAGCTGAAGAGGATCTAGCGGACATTAATGGCACCGTTCAATCAGAACACAATCTAGCTGCTTACCTCAAGAATGTTTCAACAGGTCCACAAATGTGACTTTGCATCATTTAATTTGGACCATATGATAGAAAAGGCCCAGTCAAAGTCCAGACCAATTAAGAAAATGTGACAAGATGTGAAACTATTCCGCCTGCATCCATTCTTACTGACCTTAAGGTATTTTGTAGAAAAGAGAAAAAAATGGTAAAAGGGGTTAGTAGGAAGACGTCCACAATTATTAGAAACATCCTCCAAAAGACTTGCAACTGTAATTGTAATTGCAGAGGATGGTGGTTGTAAAAGGTCAAGAAAGCTGGATATAAATGCACACCACACTTTTCAGATTTTTATCCCTAAATCATCTTAAAACGATGCATCCTTTTCCTTCCACTTCATTGTGCACTACTTTCGGTTGGAGAATCATAAGATGCCAGCAATGCGTAAGATTGTTTGCAACATGGTAAAAAATATGAAAATAATATTTTTGCAAGGCGCTGTGATGTCAAGTGTTTTAAGTGGCCAACAAGAAGACTAAAGCAAAATATTAAAAAAGTTAATTTACCACTCAGGAAAATGCTTGCATTGACCAACAGCTCTATTATTAATTTTAATAAAGTTAAAATGGCAACTTCTCTTGTCCATCTCCTTAAACAATGTGCTGCTATTTCATACTTGTTGCAACATTTCTAGTCACTGTTTCTGTGAAGACTCTTGCCATCCTTCCTCAAAAATAGAAATTCCTGCTATGTTTTTCAAAGACTGATCATTTGCATGGCATTTATAAAGGAGGAAGTTTCAGCCTGGCACTTCCTCTTCTTATTAATCCTTTTTCTTCTTCTGTTATTCTCATACCATCAAAAATGTACACTTTCATGTTTTCAGACATGTTTTGTGGATGTAAAAAAACTGACTTGCAACACAATAGCTTAAACAGTGTTTGCTACAAACTTCAAATATCTCCTCCTTTCCCCCTCCAGAGACCAACACAAAATGTCAACAAGTTGTTATAGAAACTGACCAACTTGGCCCTTCATACACTCTGCATGCAAGATGTAATAAGTAAGGAAACGCAGTAAATTTTATAATACTTTGTCCACATCAGCTGAAGGCTCTTTGCATTACACTAAAATAGATTTTTTTTTTTTACCTAAGTACAACATGTGTGTGGATAAGAGGTATGAAAATAGAAGCTGGCCTACAAGCGTCCCAGGTGGCTCTGCTGCAGAGGGACGACTCATCAGAGATACGGCCAACACAAGATGACAGACAAAGATTAAGCTGAACTGCCATAAAGAGAAACGGGCTGACAGAACAACTCTTGACACACAAATGCGCTGAAATAAACCACCTTTCAAGAGATACAGAATTTACATATGAACTATGTTGGTAAATGTTCTCCCCCGTCATGAGAAACCACATGTTCTGTAGCCATGACCAAGGTCTGGGCATAATCTCAGCTGAATAGTGAGCTGCTGTTTTAATCCAAAATAGCAGAAGTTATTTAAACTGGTTAATTTTTTTTGGCAAGGAGAAGATTTTAAAAATAGTCCGATCGTTTTCAATAGAGTTCCAGTTGGCCAATTAAGAAAAAGCGTAATGATAACCTGTTCCACTGTCAGTTGTGATGAGAGTTATGAGTCTTTGTCCTGTGGATATGAGGTTTATTGGTTTGCTCGTTAAACTGTTATTCAGACTTTATTTGATTAAACCTACAACCATAAAATCAAAAATAAATCTAAGTGCCCTATTTATGTTTTTTTAGAAGTCTAACAAGAATAGACAGTCGGTATGCATTTAAACTTCTGACCAGAACTGCAGACCGTAAATAGAAATTTGGTGCAAATGATATTATCAGAGGATAAAACACTGTTCCAAGAAAAAAATGAAAATTAAGAATGACATCAAAGACCAGGGGAACCCCTAATGACAGAAAAAGGAAATAGGAAGACAAAGTTTAAATTATTATAGAGAAGAAAACAAGTTTAGCTCTGGAATAATCTGGTTTCTGTTCATGTTTGCTTTAACATCTTTTCTTTCTTTAAGAAAACTGCAGCAAACAAATGAGCTTCAGCCTTTTATCTTTTAAAACTCTGCAGACCAAGACAGACCAGAGCAGTTCTGTAAGTCCTGTTTGAGAAAACTAAAGCAACAGCCTGCGGCTGTTAGTTTAGTTTAGTGTAAGGGCTTGAAGCACAGGGAAACAGCCTGCCTCTGTCAAAAGAAATTACCGTTCTCAGTCTTTGCATGGTTGCTTGACATACTCACAATGACAACGAGAACCCAGAAAATCTTAAGCAGCAACCAAAAATATCTACAGATATGCAATAAGGAAACAAATGTGCATTTTTACAACATGCTAATCATGAAGCTTTGGGGTTTTTTATGTTCTTAAACCAGTTTAGATCATCTCAGTCCACATCTTTTTCTGGGCTGGGCCAAACTGACCTAATGTTGGCTTTGTATTCAGATTTACAGCATTTACTTTAAAAAAAAATACTTTTAAAAATGTTCAAAACCTAAATAAAATCACTTTATACCAATACACAACGCCCTGTTCACACTTTCGTACCTCAACCACTGAATAAAATGTATTACATTTGTATTTAGTGTGTATCCATCAAAGCCAGATTTGTCATTGATGAGCAGAACATGATAGTCTACCTAACATTGCCTATAAGCTTTGCCCTGTTATCTGGGGCTCGGTCACATGTAAGGTCAGACAGTGATAAAAAAGAAGTGTTGTTTGTTTTTACAGTGATGATATATCTGGTTTCAACTGTTTGTATCAAACACAACAAAAAAAAGGACTGACAATATTAAAATATGAACTGGCTGGCATTTCAAAGTGCAGCCTGTGTGAATACAAACAGCTAATAACGCTAAGGACAAAAAGAGCTTATTGCACGTAAAAGAAAATCCAGATCAGTGGATCTCCTCTTGGCAGCCCTCAGCTGTCTCTTTGCCACATCCAGCCACAAAACCAAAACCCTCGTCCCCTTGTTCCAACCCGACATATCCCCCTAAAAAACATTCACCACTGGACGTACGCACACACACGCGCACATACGCGCATACAGTTCCATTTATTTCTCTTTATAAAGGTCACCATTTCCTCTGGCTTGGCGCCCTGCGCTATTGATAATTTTATGCATAAACAAATGGCAAATTTGTGCCACATAAATATGTATTAGCAATTAATAATGGTGGTGTGTGAGGGGACGCCAGGTGCATGGCGAGTGGGACCGGCTGGCTGCTAGTGAAGTCGCTGAACTGGACTGGTGGCTTTATGCTGCTAGCTGGTCTCCCTCTTCTCAACTGTGTCTGCACAATTGCCTCTCCACAATGCCCAGAGAGGTAGCACACACACACACACACACACACACACACACACACACACACACACACACACACACACACACACACACACGCGCACACACACACACACACACACAACTAGAGCAGATGTGCATTCAACAAAAAGCGCAGAAATATATATACCTGTGTTAGTTCCTCGTCCATTTAATTAGGAATAGATTTGCACTAATGTGCAAATAGGTAAATGCACACACAAAAAAGACAAATGCAATGAGGAAAAGCCTTCGGGGGAAAAGGCACAGGAGAGCTAATGTTCTCTTACTCTCTCCCACCTGGAAAACAATGCATCCATTATTGTACTTCTCGCAGACCACTGAGAGTGGGCCACAACTCTCTGGGGCAGCAGAGTTAAAAATATTTGCAGAGAAACAAATATCAAGAAAATAAAAATGGGTCAGGCTGAGAAGGTCACAGATTGCATATCCTTAGTGCTACATATGCAATATTACTAAGGAGCCCGCTCATACAAAAGTTAGTAATAGATATTTGTAGGTGTTGAGGAGCTGAATAAGAATGAATCAATGGAAATGCATGTAACTAGAGCAATTCAAACCAAGAAATAAATACTTTTCTCACTTGCTTGCCACAGGTATGTTTTGGGGTGAGTCACTGTAGGAATATATATTATTCAAAGTCTGCATCCAAATGTGAACCTAACAAATAGTCCCTCACAGACGTATTTAGCAGGATAATCAAGGAAGATTGTTGTGTTCGGACTTGTCAAAGTTCAGAGCTAAATCGAAATGAGACTGGACAGAACATCGACGTTTACAATCACCTTTCACTTAATATGTGTGGCATTGATCTTGTTCTACATTTTAACCTCTAGATGCAAAGCAAGCAGAGACATAAACCTAAAGATTTGCAGTAATTAGAATGAGAAGATGGTCCTAGCAGATATTCCTTTTTTTAAGTATTTCACTTGACAGTCACCCATTATATTGTGTTAGTCTATAAAACATTTGTAAAATACTTTTTTAGTTTGTGGTTGTAATGTGACAGCCATTTAGGGTATGATTAACTTTGTCAAGAACCGTATGCAACATTAGTAAGAAACTTACAGGAAAGCAAAATCAGATGATCATTTGATAAAAAAGCGGCTATCTTTGCGTGTTTGTCTTATTATGCATGTGTGTGTGTGTGTGTGTGTGTGTGTGTGTGTGTGTGTGTGTGTGTGTGTGTGTGTGTGTGTGTGTGTGTGTTCTGACGTCCGTCTGGTGTGGCGAGTGCAGCCTGGCTCCCCTGTAGAGCACAATCACTCTGCTTGGCTAAACACAATCACACAACCTCAACTCGACTCACATGGCCCTCTGCGGGAAAAAAAAAGAAAAAAATCACAGAGGACCAAGTCTGCATGGATATACATATATGTCTGTCTGTGTGTACATCTGTGTGTAAGTGTGTGAGTGTGTGTGTGTCCGTGTCCTAGGAGGACTAACAGGACAAAAGGCAGCCCCATCTGTTCCATTGTCACAGGGTCTTTAATACGGATCAGATGAACATGACATTTGGGATAAGCGGCCGAGCTCACGTTATAAACCCGGACATCACAACCGTACCTACCTCTCCGGGTGTGTGTGTGTGTGTGTGTGTGTGTGTATGCTCTATTAAATCTAAAATCAGGGCGCATTTACCTATATGTGTGTGGGGTGAATTTATTCATTTTTTCTTCCTCCCACTGGTTTTATCACCTCCTACCCTGTTTATAAGTTGGAGTTGTATAACTGTCATGGTGGATCAGGAGTGGCTGTGGAAGGATTAGCAGCCCATTGCCCTAATCAGAAGAGGTAATCAGACTATGCTCTATCATAACAACAATCAGTCAGGAGAGACACACATCTGCCCATTGAGATCAGCTCTAAACCCATAATAGTGATGAAACATCTGGTGATTTGGGGCTCACCGCTATCGAGCACAGAGCCTGGGACAGTTGCAGATGGCAAACTTGCAGCGGTTGTTATCCGTTTCAGGCATCAGCAGCACAGACACCCTGAGCCACGCTGTTCCTGTTGACGACTGAACACCGACAACTGATGACTGCACACATTTTTTGATTATTAATTATAAATGTACAAGCAGTGAATTTTAAAAATTCCTTACAAAAAAATAAAATAACAGGCGTGCAATGAAATGGCATATTGCCGCTCGTCTCTGCAATGCTCTCTGTCCCTTTCTGGTTAATGGATGGCACTGAGGTGGACGTTCCTGGCCGCTTTGGCTCTGGAGCACAGCAGGTGTTCATGGCTGCCTGGACACATTTTCTATTACCCAACAGCAGCTTTATGTTATCACAAATTGCCACAGAGAAAGTCAAACATGCTTTATAGCGGCTTTACTGTTGCACCAATTAGAAACCAGCAACCTAAATCTCTAGTGCAAGAACTTCTAGAAAAAAAAGAAAAAAAAGCTCAGAATCTGTTGGAAAACAGAGGCCAAACATTTAAACATACACAACACATCTACAGATGTATCAGAAGAAGGAACATGTGCCAAGGCGGTCAATCGTTTCTGAAAAACTCTTCAAGGTTTAGGTTGTTGTGAGGGCTCACTTTGGTTTTAGTTTGTATCCATGTTTATTCTTACTTACGGAAAATATGTTTGACTTAGAAAACAAGCGACATAAGTCGAGCTGTAAAAAGTCACAACTGAAATTTCTCCTCCGGCCCAAACCGTCTAGATGGCGTTGCTTTGTGTCAAATGGTCCAAAATCAACTGCTCTAGGAATATTGCACCTGGAAAAGCAACTTTTGGATTATTAGGAGATTCAGTGTAAGATGTTTGGATGTAGTAAGTAAAGTTTTAGGACACCAGTTAACTGGAGCTTAAGGAGTGTCATCTGTGACTTAAGAATTAGCAATGACACTTTTTATTTAAGTTTAAATATCTTTCCATCTTTTCTTTAGATATTAATGAAGTAACAAAGACATGTGATTATTTTGGGGGTTTGCTCTGGGTTCGTTTCCTTTGCTCTGCCCCCCATCAATTAAAAAGTGTAACCAACCACCGCATTCCACGCTGTCTAAAGCTGACGACCAAATTACCTGACTAACTCCACAAAACCCCACAATCACACACATAAACACACGCGCACGTGTGTCTAAGATAAGTGAAAACTGACCCCCGATGGATACCCTGAGGATTTAGTGAATGAATGCGGGCACGTTCATGTTCAGCCCTCTGAATCTGCGTTTCCTCTCCGGCTGTGCATGTGTGCTTGGTGAAACACAGAGTCAAATGTTCTGGAGAAAGAAAAGGGCCATTGTTCACCAAGGTGGTCCGAGAAGGACCTCCAACCCCAGCTCACATACACACACACACACACACACACACACACACACACACATACATTCATGTATATACAGTATACATACACGTTTATACACAGCTTGTAGGCAATTGGACAAACATTATAAGCGTTACCCTTAGTCTAATCATTACTATTAGCTGGAAGGTTGCAGTGTTTCAGCGTCAAACAGATGGATGTGGGATGTAAATGCTGGTCTGTGTAAATCAGACATCCACAACCAACACACACACACACACACACACACACACACACACACACACACACACACACACACACACACGTGAACTCGAAAACACACAA
>CAEGAF010015093.1:0-12601 GCA_903067075.1 Micropoecilia bifurca
TGGCGCCCTCTACTGCGCATGCGGGACACTTTCAGGTCGTTTACACTGCAGAACACATACAGGTCCATTTACTGGCAGAGTGAACTCCTGGCAAAAACATCGGAATTACCAAAACAATCTGAATTGAGTCACTTTAGGCTGCAGTGCGAACGCAGCCTTAAAGAAACCTTAATGAAAAAATGTCAAGTATAGAAAAAAAACAAATGAGATGTACAGAAAAATTGTGGTTTTCTGTTTATTTCAACCTGATCCGACCGAAACGTGGCTGAAAAAGAGCCTCATCATCGTGTCTGTGAACATAAATAAATTGAGTGAAGTAGCATTTTGTCTGATGTTTATATCAGGCCGCTGAGCGAAGGAAGAAGAAAGACGTGGAAAAGAGGGATGGCTGCACGGTTTTTGCCGCTGCCCTTTCTCCTCTCAGTCAACAAATTGCTTCTGACATTTAAGTGAAGCTCACTTGCATGTTTGTGTGTTTGAGAGTCGGCGCCTGCGGCTTTTCGCTGCGGCTCCAATTCTTTGGACTTTTCCCCCTGATCTGGGCTCATCTGCAGCAATCAATCACCAATAACTGCTAAAATAACCCTAATTCCTATGAAATAATGACCAAACAGTTTTATTAGTTTGACATTTTACCTCCCAGTTCAGACTTGAATACAAATCTGAGGTTCATTTCCATGTTGAGAAATATTAAATCCCTTCTGATGGATTTTAAAATGCTGTGTGGTGAGTTCAGTCTGCCTGTTATTCAAAATTATAAATCTGAAATGATGGACAAGTTGGAGAAGACATCATTTTTGCTCCAGTTCTGACCAGCATTTTTTTAATACTTTATATTTGCAACCTAATTGGTAAAAACAAATACTAGTAGTGAATGGCAGCAGCAAAAAGTCTCACTTTTCCACACATTTTCAGTCTCTTTCATTCCTGAATAGTTGAACAAATTTAAAAATCTAAAATATTGGCAGCAGTTACACTAACTTCTGCTCCAGTTCTGACCTTCATCTGTTAAAGGGAACTTTATACTTTATGCTCAGTTTAAGCTGCAATTAAGTACAATTATCAACAAGCAACATTTTCAACTCAACCCTTTTTGTTATCCATTGCTGCTGGCTGCATATGTCACTAGTACGTCAGATTTATGAGTTTACCAGAAACAAAGACACAAAGCTTCCAGCCTTTATAAAAAAATTTATTGCATTAACATTTTTATCATGTTAAAATCTAAATAATTGCAGAAATGCCTCAGCCCTACTTTATATTAACAAGCTGCTAGCGGTGAATGGAAGAAGCCAAAAGTCTCACACGTTTTCATACTCGGTCTAGAAAAGCCTGTTCAGGTTCTGGAAACTGGACCAAAGATGAGTTTTACATTTTAAGTTTATTTCACGCCTGGACTTTATTAAACACTGATGATGCAGGACGTTGTCTCTCGATGAGATCACTGCCTTGTCCTGTTGCTCCACCGCTGAGACAGAAACTGGTGTCTCATGATGACTTCCTGTTTCCCGCTGTGCAGGTTCACATCGGTTACCTGCCTAACAAACGGGTTCTGGGTCTGAGCAAACTGGCCAGGTGAGTAAACCCGACATGATGGAGTCTGAGCCTCGGTGCGTTTAAGCTGATTATTAAAACATCAGATCCCACTGACCCCAATACCTTCAGGCTTATTGTGCTAACACCCCGTACAAGCTAACACACACACACACACACACACACACACACACACACACACACACACACACACACACACACACACACTTCAAGATGCAGCTCATGATTATTTTACTAATTAACTTTTCAATCAATTATTTTTGGCAATTAATCTGTTAAAAATTGGCACATTTTGAGCCTTTAGATTTTTTACACAGTATTTGAAATGCGTAATTTTTTTATTCATAAATGAACAAAAATGTTTCTTAATTTAGTGAAGCTAAAACAAGTTTTTTCATCTTAAATGTAAAATATACTTTGTAGTTTTTGCTTAATCGTCACTTTGACTGTTTGCTTTTTTTGGTCTGAATACTAAAGTTAATGATTAATCAATAATTGAACCAATTGTCAACAAATGTAGTAATTGATCATAATTACTTGATTAATAATGTCAGCCCTGCACACATTGTAGAGAGAATTTATTTATCATGACTTTGTAAATTGTTGATGTTTAAACAAAAAATTTAAGATTATTTTAGGTCACCTGTTTGTTTTTCTTCTTTATTCCCTCCATTAGTGTTTCACATTTTCACTAAAGAAGTTTTACTCATGAAGTAAAAGTGAAGTTTACTATGGTTTGTTTTAATTTTTAACCAGTTTCAGGACCCGACTAGAGACCCTCAGCGTAAATTACCTTGACAAATAATGAGATTTTATTATATAAAACGGGCTTTAATATCGAAAAATGGTCAAATGTTACATTGTCCACTGTCTCTTATCTCACCTTGTGGATGTAACCAAGTGAGGCGAAGATTGTAGCCCGACTTTAGCTTTTTAATCTTCTCCACAACCTGTTTCCTATGGAAACCCATTTCCGCCATAAAAAAAAGCTAAAGAGGAAGTCATAATTGACTTTGAAAGTCATAATTGACTTTGAAAGTCATAATTTCGACTTTGAAATAACGGTGATCTTTAATGTGAAACTAGCTAAATTAGCTTAGCTGGTAGCTTTAAAACGTGGTTTACTCGCATTAAACATGTCCGTATTTATGAAATATGATGAAGCAGGAACCGCTCAAGTTGCTGAAAACGTAACTAGCTTGTCGAGTGTTAATATTTCAGAACAGAACCGCGTAAAGTGCCATTTGAATCCCACACCAGACTGTTTGGACCGTTTCTCTCTCGTTGGTTTGGCCGCCATCTTTCCTGTTCCGGCATCCAGCGGCGCCCTCTACTGGATGGCGGCTAAACTGCAACACTAAACGAAGAGCTAATCAGATGCTATTAATCGATTGGAATTAATTGTAATCTAATAAACCATTCATCAACAATTGATTGTAATTCAATTAATTGTTTGCATCGCTACATGAAATAGAATTTTGCGATTAAAACGATTTTCATTTTGTCCAGGATTTGAACTTTTCTGATCTGGACAAATAATAATTTTTAAAAAATGATGCAGATTTTCAGAAATGGAGGATTAAACATTCAAACAAAATGTTAAAAGTTTTTATCCATCCTGAGGCAAACTCCTCTCCTAAACATTTTTTAAACTGTAAACTATTCCTAGACATTTTTGTGGCTGTATTAAATATTCTATTTAGGTGTATAAATATGATGGAAAGAAAAATAAACCTTTCATCATCACCGATATAATTAAATAACAAATGATTTATTGACTTTTCTTCTTTCCTCTTAGGATTGTTGAAATCTACAGCCGTCGACTCCAAGGTGCTTTTATTGAAATGTTTCTGTTATTTTGACCTTTGACCTCGGCCTCCTGTCCTCCTGAGCGGTTTGTTTCTCCGTTGCCTCCCAGTCCAGGAGCGGCTGACCAAGCAGATCGCCGTCGCCATCACTGAGGCCCTGCAGCCCACCGGGGTCGGGGTCGTTGTCGAGGCAACGTACGTATCTCTCTACGGAAACTTTACCGATTTAGTCACGTTTAAACCGAAACCTTCAGCTTTATATGATGAACCAAACCGGACTGCAGCCTGCAGTTCGGATTCCTAAGCACCAGAGGGCGCTGCTCTCCCTGTTTACTAATGAAGTCATGTTGAAATCAGACATCAAAATGACTAACAAATTACTTTATAAACCTATGGAGAAATCTGCATTAGTTTTTATTTCTATTTGTACAGTTATCTCTAATATTGCTTTACAGAAAAACATCCGTCTCCAGCTGAAAATTTGTAAAAATACAAAATCTTACCGTATTTTTGGTCTAGTTTGTAGTAAAAATATCTGTTTTATCTTATTTTAAATATACTAACTTACAAGTAACTTATTATCTTATTGTTTTAAGTAAATAATTTAAAAAAGTGATTTCCACTGGCAAATATTTCCTTCATAACAATATAGGTTTTCTCATGTTGTTATAATGTTATTATATTATGTTTGGCCGCTTCTCTGATTTTTAGTTGTTTAAATTGTGAATATTCTGATTCAAGTAGGTAATTATTTTAGTAATCGATTATTTTATCAATTATACTGATTTAACGATTAATTGATTACTAAATTAGTTGACATTATTTCAATAATGTTGTGATTAAAAACCAATTAATCATGATTAACCCTAGACATCAATCGTTTAATTGGTTGCCAATTATTTCAGTAATTGATTAATCACATTTAATATAATAATTTCAGCCCTGGACTCAGATAATAAGTCTGTTTACTCCAGTTGGTGATTAATTGACGGTTTTCTCCTTAACGGTTAAGGAGGAAACGGTTAATCGTCTGCGGCGGCCATCTTGGCGGCCGCGGCGGCCATCTTGGCGGCTGCGTTGGTCTGACTGTTGTTGTGTTTCGTGGCGTAACGGCGGCGTTGCGCTCGTCTCGTCTCCTCAGCCACATGTGCATGGTGATGCGAGGCGTCCAGAAGATGAACAGTAAAACCGTCACCAGCACCATGTTGGGCGTCTTCAGGGAAGATCCGAAAACCCGAGACGAGTTTCTGACCCTCATCCGCAGCTGAAGACGCGCCGCCTGTTGCCCGGGGTTACGTGTGTGTGTGTGTGTGTGTGTGTGTGTGTGTGTTTCCTTTTTGGCCTCTGACCCGATTATTCTCAGATTTTACCCTGCAGGTCTTTTTGTTCGCCAGACTCTTGAGCTTTTCCTGAAAACTGGTCCTGAGAGCAATTATCTTTTAGCATAAATTCATCTTTTTTTTCATAATTTCGTCATAATCTATTCAGATTTGTCCGCCGTTCCTGTAAGAAATGTTTTATTTTGTTTTGTAAACATCAAAATTGCAGTTTTAAGACCTGAATGTAAATTCAGGAATTGTCACTGAGGTCATTTCATAAAGTTTTAAAGAGAATACATTCAGGTTTTTGAATAATCGACATAAAGAGTCACATGTAAAAATATTTCAATAAACCAATAAATAAGCAGATTAACAATAACTTTCAAAGTAGAAAAAATACCTTTAATCTGAACATTTCAAGATACACCAACAGTGCTTGGATCATCTACACTGATTTTAAATTCAAATATTAATAAATCTTAATTAGAATATTTTACTGACAACATAAAATCACTACAGATGTGACACTTTAATTACATCTAAAACTGTTTACTTGTAGCTTTCAGACCTAGGCACAGTGTAGCATGCTACATGCTAGTTTTATGCTAACTACACTACATGCTCATTTAGTTCAATATTGACTGTTCTGCTTGCTAATTATGTTAATTTCATTGACTTAATGCTGTTTATAGCTAAAAAAGACCTTTTAACATGAACATTTCTAAATAACGTGTCGATCAGCACAAACCTGCTGGCTGTGAACAATTAACAAAAACAAAACTATTGATTTTAAATTAAACTTATCCATTAAAATGTAAATCTATGATCTTCTATATAGAGTATTGCTATGTTTATTTGTAGCATGCTAATCATGCTAACTACATTACATTCTAATTTAGTCCCATGTTTACTGTGCTGCTTGTTAATTATGCTAATTTTAATTAGCTTAATGCGATTCTACATGGCAATTAAGGTACATGCTAGCTATGCTAATGTGAGCAATGCTACAAGAAAGGTATGCTAAAGTTTATATCATGGCCAATTTTTAAAATTATTTCTATACATTTGAAAATAATAAAGTTGCTGTGTCCTTGGACTAGACCCTCCTCCCTGGTGGTCAGAGGGCCACTTCTGTCAAAGCTCCGTCTCCCAGGGCTACAATGTAGCTTACCACCATCAGTGTATGAGTGTGTGTGTGAATGACTGAAAGTAATGTTGAGCGCTTTCTAGTCCTCTGGACTAGATGAAAGTTGCACAAGTAAAGGCCACTTACCATTTGTCTGGAATTTTGCACGTGTATTTTCATCAACAAGAGCAGGATATGAGTCGCATTTGGTTTCCTTTTTGGCCAAATTTAATAAATCGCTACGCCCAATCTGGTTTTCAATTAACATAATATGTCATGGTCATATCTACTTTCAAATTAAATGAATAAAATTAACAAAAGATAAATACTTGAACCTTACATTCTCCATTTTGCGATTTTTATTTGTATTTTTTAAAAATGCCTCCCATCATTAAAATTTCACCACACCCCAAACATTTTCTTTTACATGCTTATTTGCTTCGACTGCCTGAGTTAGCAAACCCAATTTAAATCCTTGAATTGTGGTCAATGACCACACAAAATCATCACAGGGGCAGAAAATGGCCCGCGAGCCACACATTGGACATCACTGAATTAAGTAGATAAAAAATAAATTGTGTCTTCTCTAATCACTTCCTAAAGATAATCCATGCAAATAATTCAGTTAAAATCTATTTCGTACTGTAATTTGCAATGTACCTTTGAAACGGTTCGGCTGGTTACCTGCTAACTGCTTCAAGCTAATTTCTACATCGGTAACGTCTCTCGGTGACCTTTAACATCCCATAGATGGTGTTGAGAAGACGAGCCGCCTAACTTAAAAAATGTCTGATGTTTTAAATTCCCCGGGGATTTTTATTAAGGTTGAAAATCGCAGCAATTATCTCCGGCTGTTAGCATTAGCACGTTCAGTAGCTCCCATTGTTTTATGGTCTCTTTATAAGCTAACTGTGCTACATGCTAATTTCTAAATTTAGCATCAGAAGCACTTTGGTCACAGTGATATCCAAATAAATGTAGAAAGCTATCAATTTTTTTTAAATTAAATGTCATTCTGAGAAAAGCGTTGTAATTTACTGCCTATTTATATATTTTTACACCTTTAATCGGTTACTATGGCTTATAATACTCTGGATCCCCTTTTGTTTCTCTACACCTTATAAAACCGATATCTAAACAAAAGCTGAATTGTTAGAACAAAAGCAATTTTTAAAGTCAAGCTTGTAAAAGAAAAATATCTGAATCCTTGTTAGAACCAACATTTTCCCTTGAAACATATATTTTTATTCCTTTATCTTATTATTATGAAACTGCCTTTATCTGCCAACCAGCCTCTGAATTTAAACCAAAACAGACATTTTGTGTCCATGAAGGTTTTATTAAATGTATTTTGATGTCTGTGTGTGTTTTCTTCTCAGTGTCCGTCCTGGTAGATGGACACTGAAGACAAGTTTGTTGTTTTGTGTCTTTGCACACCAGTGCATCATGATGTCCACCGTCTGGTTTTAATGGTGTAACTGGAAGATGAATGTTGAGAAAAGAAAAAAACGCTTTAACTGTTTCTGTGGCCTTGTTTATTTGTTGTGCTCATTTTAAAGACTTTTTAATCAAAGATAATAAAAGTATGTGACAGCAGACAGTGTAGCGTGTTTGACTCTTTATTCCTGATTTACATGCGAGGTTTGTAAAATAAGTTTGAATCTGATGTAAAATGTTTGCTTGGACCCACAGGCGTTGAAAACGCACTGCTGCCCTCTTGTGGTCAAAAACAAAACCACAGCTGAGATGTTTTCCCAGATTTCAACATTTGAATGTTTTTAATGGAGATATTTTCTAATTCCCAAAGGATTTCATGAGCAAATGCATCAAGATGTTGTGAATGTTTCAGACAAAGAAAAGACACAAGCAGAGACGTTTTGTTTTTATATAAATTGGAGTCATGCCAAATCACAGCATTCAGGTTCATCGCAGCAAAAGTACAAAACACATCAAAATAATTCTCATTTCATCGTTTTCACACCAAAATGTGTGTGAAGACGACCAGGATTCAACAGGTACCAACCAGTTTGAGCAGCCGGGTCACGTTCAGGCTCAGTGACTCAAACTTCTGTACGCATCTGGATTATTTATTACAGAAATAATCCAAAAAAATCTAAATCTGGAGGTTCAGTTTATGAAATTTAACCAGTTCTGTGAATATTCAGGTGCTGAAACTGCTGAAAGTAACATTATTGGTGCAAGGAGTTTGCAAATTGATTTAAAAATGATGAACTACATCAATTATGAATGAATTAATGTACTTTTAGTCAAATCATATAAACTGTTCTGAGTCAATATAATCGTAAAACCAAACTGGCTGTTTTTAAATTGGTTGTTTCTGAACGTGAACTCGGCCGAAACATTAAAATCGGTACAAACCATTTATTTCGTTTTGCTTCTTCATGATGTTGATGTGTCAAGTATAGAAAAAGGCTCAGCCGTTTGTTATTCTACATACGACCTTCCCAGTCTTGTGCATGCAGTTTAAAATATAAATACTTTTTTTTTAATTGTCTTTTCATTTTCAAGATTTTTTTTTTTTATTTTTTGCAACTTTTTATTATTAAACATACATTTATTTATTTTCAAATATAGAAGTAAGCCTGCAGTCAATACAGGACATCGGCTCTTTGATAAAATAAATCTAAATGAAATAAAGGGAAAACAGTCAAGCTTTGTTGCATATCTCCAAAAAAAAAAGACAAAACAAAAGTCCTGGTATCCAAAAAAAAAAACAAAAATACAAACTGATTTGCAGATTCTATGAAAAAATAAAAAAGCATACATGACAACGTAAGATACGATAAATGCTTTTGGAATAACAAAGCGTTAAATGTTAATACTGAGCGGAGCTGATTTGGTTCAACACAAATTTCATCACTTTGTTCACATCAAGCCTCTTCAAAAGGAGAATCTGTTTTTCTCAAACCATCAGAAATATTTCTTCATTTCTCTTCAGCAGATTCCCAACTGAAGAAACGCCACCAGGCCAAACGTGTTAATCCGCCGCTGAAAGTAGTCCTCCCAAAATGGCCGCCAGAGTTCAGCTCGTTTTCATCTTCTTCCTTCTACAGACACATTTCTGACTCCAGAGCCAAACCGAGAGTTTGGATCTGGATGAAATTAAACAGAAATACAACAAAAGCAAAACAAGGACAAAAAAAAAGACGATATATCTGAGATGTATGGATGGTCACCAGCCATCACACGTCAACACAGACGGTCCTTAAATAATACAACACTTACGAGGTTCACCTCTGCAGGAAAGACGGAAAACAAAAGGAAATAAATTATTATTCTCCACTAAAGTACTGAGCGACGCTGAGATTATAGAGAAACAACGTCTAGAGTTTAATCTGCTGCCTCTGGATCTGAAGGGACATTTTCAGCCAACCAGGATTTAATCTTCAGTTTTAAATAAAAACTTTCATGAAAACCAACATTGAAGAAATTTCACAGAAACCCGAACTCTGGGACCGAAGCTGAAACGATTAATCACGATTTAGTGATCAATCAATCGTTGATTGGAACAGAGACTCAAACGGTGAAGCTTGACACAAAAGCAACTTGCCAAGAACATCAATTAATTGTATAAAATTATATGCATTTTGCATTAAATGATGGTATTGCAAACAAAAACTAATAGTCAACAGAGCAGCTGTATTGATTTTTTTTATCTGATTAATCATCAGAACTGAAGAAACTGTTTGGATGAAAAGTTCAACTGTTTTCATTTAAAACTCTCAGGAGTTTCTGCATTTTCAGCCTCTTAACAAATTAAATGCTAAATAAAAGCAAAACCGTTTAGATAATGCAGAACAATTAAGATAAATTAAAATGTTTTCATCTTTTAGGTCTGAGTTTGGATTAATGTCTGCTAGCATGTTAGCATGTAGCTTTCATTAACGGCTTCGTTCAGAACAGGAACATCCGGAAATTCAGGCTCACTGACGAATTCAGATACATTATTAAAGTCTAGAATTTAGCAGAAAAAACAAAAAAACATTGTAGAAAGAAAAATAAAAAAATCAAGAAACTTTCTGGGTTTCAAAAGTTGAAAATTTTCTAGAAAAAAAAGCAACTCAGTTTTTAGATTAAATTTTCTAGTAAAGATTTTTGTAAAGTTGAAAATTTTCTAATAAAAACCTCAGAAATTTTTCGCTTAATCTCAGAAATATTCTAAGAAAATCAAGAAATATTTTGCTGGAATTTTTTTTAGAATAATTTCTGAAATTCTAGAAAATCTCATTAGTTATTAGATAAAATTTTCTAGAAAAAAAAGACATTTTGAGATGAAAATTTTATCAGTTCCAAAGTTAAAAATATTCGACTCTTGAAACTCACAAAATTTTGAAAAGTAAAAGAATTTAATTTTTTCCAAATTTCAATGCGTGATGCATCTGACGGTGTAATTTTTAAACATTAAATGGAGGATATTTTACCAATTACTCAGTACTTGAGTAAACTGCAGCATTTTTTTACTCTTAATGGAGTAATTTCTGTTGTTACTTGGTAAAAATGTGGCCTTCCTCTTGTAAGGAGGAAGAGCTCAGATGGTTCAACTCAGAACGTCTCAACTTTAGTGAGTCACATTGTCAAGTGCAGATAGAAAATACTGTGAAATTACAACAATAAACCCTAAAAACATCACCAAGCAGTCAGAGTCCAGTTTCTACCTCAATATCCTTAAATTAGACAAAACCAAATAATCCTTAATATTGATGGAAAGTTCTAGTTGTAAGTGAAATAATCTGACAGTGGAGAAGAAATAAATTATTAGAAATAAATTACAACAGCGAGAGGCTAAACTGATGCTAATAGCAAAACTAGCATAGTAATTATAACTACCAGCTTTAATTTGACCATTTGAGCTAAAACTAACTACCAGATATAATTTATAATTAGAAGTAGAAAAATGTTTTTATAACTAGAACTTAATGAATTATCTACCTGAAGCTGCTGTTTCTTGGTAAAAACTTCAGCTAGTTTCCCTCTTATTTCAGGTGTTGTATGATTTCTGCACTAGAAAACCAGGCTCAAAATACGTGGTAACATTTAGTTTTTGCAGTGTAACTATTAAAGGATCTGGTCTGGATTCACCAGGTTATTTGCTCATTTATTCCAGATGGAAGCAAATAGGGATAAATATTAAGACGCAAAATAAAAACAACATATTTGCTGACGGCCTCTGCTGACGAAGCAAAGACCTGCAGATGCAACGACTGCGTCTGGCCAGCAGGTGGCGGTAAGCGCTAATCAGACTGGGAGATCCACCCTTCATGGACCGACCACTTTGTTTTACACACTTTTTTTCCAATACGTTTTCCAACATGCGGCGTAACGAGATCAGCCGACATCCCAACAGGCTCCCATCGTCTCCCGTTCACCAGTTTTCCTACGTTTTCCTGCGTTTTCCTACGTTTTCCTGCGTTTTCCTGCAAACATTCATGTTTAGACGCACTGATCCACTTCCTGCTGCCTTCGCTCACATGCCTTCATCCTCCTCTTCCTCCAGAGGTCCGGCCTCTTCAAACATCCGCTTCCCTCTTCAGCATCACTTCAGCTTCATTCCTTCCTCCACAACATGTGTGTGTGTGTCAAACTCAAGGCGCATGGGCCAAATCTGGCACGCTGCAGCGATGTATTTGGGCCTCTAGACGAGAATCTGCAGCTTTTACAACCAACAGAAAAATTATGGACGTTCTTGAGCTCTAAAAATCGACAATTTGCAAGACAAAAAACTCAGAAATGCTGAGATTAACATATTTTCTAGAACATTTTTTCAAATTATTCTAGAAAATTTCAGCGATTTTTGACAGAAATTCACTTTTTTATTCCATCTACATTACCATCAATAAACTTGTAAAAACCTGCATGTTATTATATCGAATCTTAAATCTAATTAGTTTTAGTCAGATATTTGGAGCTGCTGGTTGCAGAATCTAGAGAGACACATAAATAAAATTTAGCAACTGTGTGTTTAAATATAATTTTATCATTAGTTTGTAAAGAGCCGAATTCCACGATTTATAAAAGATATTATTTAATTTTATGCAGTAGAAATCGAATGTGGCTGCAACCTTTTAACAATTCATCAGAAAGTCCTACAGTATTTTTGTCCAGTTTGTAGAGCAAATACTCAGAGGAAACTAACAAATGTAGCAAAATGGAGTTTATTTAAGGTAAATAAATCCAAAGTACTGATGAAAAAGTTCCACAGGCAGATTATTACACTGAAAACAAAACTTTTCTCCCATGATAGAAGTGAAAAAATCTGCCACTGGAACTTTTTCATCAATATTTTGGATTAATTTACTTAAAACTAAAAGTTTCCAACATGTTGCTGTAAGTTAGCCTCATTCCATGTTTAGATATTTGCAGTAGAAACTGGACAGTGATACTTGGTAACGTGTTGTGTTTTTGCAGTGTAGTGTGAGTTTGCCGCCGCTGCTCCTCGCCGTTGCTCGGTAACGGAGGCGTCTGCTGTAAACCGGTTCGCTGGTTCGCTGCCCGACAGCAGCAGCGGCGTGTAAACAATACGGGCGCAGAAACAAGATGGCGGCTGGAAACGTGCGGCGCCGATGGAGCGCCGGGCGTTTGATCCGTCCCAGAATCCCGACCCAAAGCGCCGCTCGTCTCGTCTGAGGTGACATCACTGGAAGACGCCATGTTTCCTCCGGTCGGCCATGTTTCATCCGGTCGGCCATGTTTCCTCCGGTCGGGTCGGCCATGTTTCCTCCGGTCGGGTCGGCCATGTTTCCTCCGGTCGGGTCGGCCATGTTTCCTCCGGTCGG